>JAUTWP010104945.1:0-11846 GCA_033042655.1 Cyathermia naticoides
ATGTGCTATCTTTTTTGCAGCAATACTTGGAATTGAGGCAACCCACACGTCCACTCGGTCGTGGAGGATACTACGCCATTCCCATATGATGAGATTCTTTCCGTGTTTCTGAAAACTAAAATTACTGACATTTCCTGTGATCTAATCGTGTACATTGAAGATTTATTTATTGTTGAAACATTTTATTCCGAAATGTGAATATTATCAATAAGTTTTAAAATAAAGTTATTGCATTCTTACATTGTTTTATTTTGATTTTATGAGCATAATAACATGGGAATATGACCACAGAACTATTATGTTTTGAACAGTATTTAACCCAGTGACAATAGAATATATATAAACGACGCCCGGGAGAGCCGTCTGATATAACAGACTGGCTCTGAATGTAACCGGTTTTTTGTGTGTTTAATGTCTACATTCAGAGTCAGGCTGTTATAACAAACGCCGCTCCCAGGTGCCATTTATGGTTAAGCCATCCACTGCACCTGGGACAGTATGTGTGTGTATGTGTGTGCGTATGATGTAAACGTTAAAGAAAATGACCTATATATAATATATAGATGAAGTTGTAAGGACTTTCATTTTTATCTCCTGTCTTGAACAACGGAGCTGGCTGATGTCATAACCGGGGCCCAAGACAGGCGACTGCTACAACAGCTTTTTCGGAATGTAGACTTTTAATTTCACTTCTATATATGAATCATGCTAAAACAGTGATGAGTGTATACTTCCTCAATACTGGAAATGAAAACATGGGTGGTAGTTGTTAAAAATGTATGTAATATGTCAGAATAACTGCAGCTCGCACTAATATAGTTTAGTGGATTCCTGTATAATCTCTGCTTAAAAATATACTTTCCCTCATAAAAGCTAGATATGTCCATTAGTGGCATCGTCTCTATCATAGTCAAAATACATGTAGTATTGTATCACCATCATTTTAGTTGGTGTAGTTTAGTCAAGAAACTAAATAGGACTATTTAAGGTTAGCACTGTAATTATTTTGGTATCCATAGCATTATGTATGTATTTTGTCATCTGATGAATAGTTGACACATTATTTTGTTTTCGTTTCATTTTTTTAAAGTGCAAACTATTTTAAATAGGTCTTACATTGGATTAATTAACATTAATTACTTAAATGAATCGGGTTGAGTTAACCATGTCAGCAGTAAAAATGTCAAGGGTTATAATAATCTTTAGGTAGTAATAAAATTGGCTAATAAAGATGCAGCTTATAAATATGCGTCATATAAAATTTGGAAAGGATATTATCCACTTTTGTTTTAAAAATGGGGCAAAAATCTCAAATTCCATATAGGCAGATGAGATATCGGCTACATTGATAGGGGGATATTTTCTGTTCCAACCAGTGGTCCACAACTGGTTCATCAAAGTCTGTGGTATGTACTGTTCTGTCTATAAAAAAGTGCATATAAAAGATCTCTTGCTGCTAAGCTTATCGAAAACAGTAGCCTATGTGGCGGCAGCGAATTTCCTTCTGAAAAGTGTGTCAAAATGACCATATGAATGACGTCCAATAACCGATGATAAGATAAAAATCAATTTGTTCCAGTGGCGTCGTTAAACAAAACAAACTTCACTTTCCAACCTTTTTTTTAAACACTATATATTTACATACGTGAATATTTTATTTATGTGTATAAATATAATTATGCATGTTTTGTATATATATAAAATTAAAGTTTGTTTTGTTTAACTACGTCACTGGAGAACATTTTTATTTTATCATCGGCTATTGGACGTCACATTTATGGTAATTTTGACACATTTTTAGAGGACATCCGCTGTCGCCACATAATTATGCTACTCATTCCGATAAACAGCAAGGTTTCTTTTATATGGACTTTTCCGCAGACAGGACAGCATATACCACGGCCTTTCTTGAAACAGTTGTTGTCCACTGGGTGGAACAAAAATTAGTCCAAACTGGAGATGGGTCCACTGTTAAGGATCGATCCGACAACCGATCGCTTAAAAGGTTGGCACACCATCGACTGAGCTACATCCCGCTCTGGTGTACATGTATTGGTATGTATATAAATGTAATTGTATACCCTACACGTTGTACATTAGTCTTTTAAATACAATTGTGTGTTGTTTATTAAAAAATATACATGTATATGTAAAGCAAAGTTTATTTTATTTAACGACGCCACTAGAGCACATTGATTTGTTTTATCTTATCAGCGGCTATATTGGACGTTATTCATATTCATTTTGACATACGGTATTTCTTTTAGAGAAAACACGCTGCCGCCACATTCGCTACTCTTTTCCACAACCAGCAGGGATCATTTATATATGTGTGTGTGTGTGCGTGTATGCGGGTGTGTTTGTGTGTATTTGTGTGTGTCATACAAAACTTAATTTAATTGACGTTAATTCTAAAAAGTACAATATATAACTGAAAGAAAACCCAATGTCAAAATAGTTATCAAAAAATTAATATAAAACTTATCAATTTAGCGTTTATACTATTTGTTTATAAATTATAATATTTTTGTTTGTATTAATTTGTTGATCATACATATACTACTAGTATTAATATTAAACCACCTTACCAACAATTGTATAGACTTGCCTTGTTTCTTGTAAAACGCATTTCTAGTGATGTTGGAACTGGAAAAGGTTTAACGTACTTACATAACTAAATAAGTGTACAAGCACTGCGATGTTGAACTGATGTTCCTTATTATATACCCATAGCAGATCAGATATAAAATACTGGTTGTGATTGGGTCTATTTTGAAATAAATTGTTATCACAGGAGTCTTTAGGGGGTAGTTTTGATATATCGCTTGATGTGTTTGTTTTGTTGGCATGTCACTTTGAAGAGCCTCAGCTAAAATGTGTCGTTATGACTCAAAGAAAATCTTCATAAAGAGATCACACACACGAGAGAATATTATTAGAAAATGGCGGAGATTTTTTATACATAGTCATGTGCCCTTTCACCTGTTCTCTGGCGTGAAAGTACCGCACTGGTACTAACAAAAGCTCTGGGCTCAATGACATTCTGTTCGGTATAAAATGTGACAAATGTGTTGAGTTGAGCACAATAAGGTCACGTTCAACCGTTATTGAACTCTACTTGACTTAAACATGATCGATTGAGAATGTATTAATTTCCGATGATTATTGTTAGTGTTTGGAAAGGTATTAATTATGTGTGATTATTCAAACGAACACGTGAAAATATCTATATGAGATTTATTAATCTCATGTATAGCAGTTAAATCAACACAGGGGGTCTGTTATTATTTATTTTTGTTAAATAATTTGTTTTTAAATCAAAACTCCCCAAAAACCGTGAATTTCCACCAAATATATATATATAATTGTAGATGTTCTTTAAAAAAAATCCAAAAATAATATGAAAACCTTTTTTCATCATAGAGATTGTAAATTATTTATAATAGTTTGTTTCCCACAAAATAGCATGCAATCTAAAAAAAGCATGAATTTCCACACATTTTTTTTTAAATGACAAATATTGTAGATTTTCTTTTTAAACATTAAACAAATAACATGATAGTATTTTCCAAAAATAGCATGAATCTCCACAATTATTTTAATTTATTATATTTTTTTAATGAAAATGTAGATTGCAGTTCTCATATTTTGGCCTACTTTTAATATGATGTTCTCTAGACACAGTACTACCAAAAACCACCATACAACGTTTTCTAGGAATTGTATTGTGGCTAGTCTGCATAATTATTGATCCTACTATGTGAGACCGACCAAATGGGAGGTTATAGTGTTCAAAGTACAAATCAGTATGAACAACTCGTGGAGTCTTATACTAGCGTTAAGACAAGAAGAGTTGCTTCCCTTGAATGATACTGGTTATTCCGTTAGATTTCAAAATGGAGGAACTAAACCAAAAGTATTTTATATGTATCACTTAAAACGTATCTGTGTTGTTCCAGCACTTTTATTTATTCAAAAACGTGATAGTTGCGATACATGTATATTCTGAAATCTTTGAACATTATTTTCCAGTTGTCTATCAATGATGAACGTTTTATTCAAGATAAAAATCATGTCTTAGGGACAGATTTAGAGGACCCAAGAACTTGGTGTTCATGTTACCAGACTGTAAATGCATAGGCTGGGCATAGCGTAGAGGGGGAGGCTAAAACTTACCACATACAAGGGCTAATATCTGGGGTTTTGAAGGGTGGCACAGGTAAGACAGAAAACCCTCGTATTCTGCAAATATCTGGTATCATCATAACGGTTTAAACGCTTTCACTATCTTGAAAACATTAAATGCAGTAATTCATGTGGCATGCTAAAGAGAATGAATCTCTGGTGGATTTTTTATGAACTTGATAATTATTAAAACATGTTCATTAGCTACTTGAGATAAACCATGGCATGCGTGGTAATTATCAGAACGAAAATTATGATTTTGATGGTCTTATTGAGGAAGGCTTTTTGTATCATATTATTTGTTGAATGTCTTAGATAACTACTGTATATTATTTTGTGCGCTATCAAAATAAAATGATTATTGTGGATTATTATATTCATGTACATGTATATTCAATTTTTTTATTGTTAAATTATTTGGCTGATAATAAAAAGGTAAACGGAAATAATTATATTTAAAAGATAATTTTAAAAACAATTGTGTTAAATTTAATTCTTAGAAAACTGAATAAATAATAATTAAGTGTTCATTATTGTTTAATAAATGAAATAAAAAAGTTTAAATGTTAATAATTGTTTATGGAAGACTGTCATCGCAGTGATTTCCCTTTTAGTTCAAATAGCCTTTGAAGCGATCGTTTGTCGGATCGATCCTTCTCAGTGCTTGGGCCCATCTGCTGTTTGGGCTATTTTCCTTTCCAAACAGTGCTCCACAACTGGTTCATCAAAGGCCGTGGTGTGTACTGTCATGTCTATGGGAAAGTGCATATAAAAGATCCCTTTCTACTTATCGAAAAAGCGTAGGCTACTAATATGTGGCGGCAGGGGGTTTCCTCTAAAAGAAATGTGTAAAAATTACCATAATATTATGATTGACGTCCAATAGCGGATCATAAAATAAAAAAATCAATGTGCTCTATTGGGGTCGTTAAATAAAACAAACTTTACTTGTTGTTGAGTCCAAATAATGGTTCAGCCTTGTATTAAGACATCTACCTTTATATTATGATAGCATTATGTTATAAAATTGGCAGACCCAACACAAAGCAAAGTATTGATTACAAATTATTTAAAAAATTGAAAAATCTAGTGAAGCGATACTAGAAATAAGCAGGATAGAGAAATAATAAGAAACACTGGAACTATAAAGATAACAAAATCATCACACATTATGAACAAATATTTATTTGGACACAAATAACAAAGAAAAAAATCAATGTTGTCTACATTTACATTATTATAACATAAAGTACGAATTCGATTCATGGACGGAGAGGTGATGCTCTGGGAAGTTTAAATTACAATGTGTCTCGTTCCGTCGTAGATTCAATTATTTCTCCCAACTTATTGCTGTATATTTTTAAAAATGTATTACTAAACTTCGTCTGTCTTCCCATATTATAGCTACTGAAAGTGGCAGATATCATAATACTGACATATCTAAAAGAGTATTTGTTGTATGTGTTAACGATATCGAAGACGAATTTCATTTTATATTGGTATGTCCATTACACATTAATTTAAGAAAATTATATATCAAACCCTATTATTGGAAAAGGCCTTCTTTTTCAAACTTATTAATATGTTTCGTTTAGGAATTTGTTTATACCTACGCCACAATTCTGAGAAATAGCTTTGTTTAATTTATATATATTATGTGTATTCTCGTAGCTCACATTATTATTGTTCAGTATCACACACCACTGTTCATCTGTTTATATATGTATATTGCTGTTGTGATGAGCTGATAAGCTCAGTCAACACACGAACTGTATTGAAATAGAACTGTTTACGTCATCCATTTTGCTGCTTACGTAATCTATTTAGCTGCTTTCGTCATCCAAGAATCGTGATCATCGCGAGTTAAGTGGACTCTGAATCGTCTGCCATTCATCATTAACTCTGCTAGGATCTTCTGCCGTGAGCTGAGTTGTGTTAATTGGCATAATGCACACAGCTAGTCTCTTCTGTGTTGGTATACAGCCAGTACGACCAGCCGTGTGGCTGCTATATCAGTTATATCGTTTTACAGACATAAAGAAAAACAGGAGACCGTGTTTCAATTGTGGCCGTTTCCTCTGAACATGTTTTATAATTGCCACCGAAAACACCAGCATGTGTTCCTAGCATCCAGTGTTTCCATAAAGTCAGTCTTACGCCATACTTTGATAATTTGATACATAAGTCCATTCCAGCCATACTATAATACGTTGTTAGTCATTTAAGTTCGTAACGGATACAGCTATTGGCTGCTCTCTTACAATTTCAAACCAATTACAGCTAATGCGAGAGGGCACGTGCGGGACATCTATAGGATAGGATGGTACGATGATCCAAAATTAACATAGAGGTGATTTGAGCTCTTTTGTCAACACAAGGGATATGTTACACGTGCTTACTTTATACATAATCTGCTTCTGAGGCCATCCTCACTTTGTCTTACATAACAACCAACGCTGAGCACTGCGTTTGAACACCTCGGGGTATGATTAATTTACAAAACTATTTACAACACGATTCAAACATATCCATGCAAACGAATCTCGTCTTCAGATCGGACCTTCTTGGTTACCATTGACAAATCAAAAGTAGATCGGTACTTCCGGTATATAGGTACATCCGGAATGTGCACTTCCGGCATAAATGATACTTCAGGAATAAATTGTACTTCCGAAATGACATGTTTGCAACACATCTGCTATGCAGGCTTCCATTAATTAAATGAATGTCATAGCATGAACATTTGGTTGTTAGCACGAACTCTTGTGAACATTCTGAATTTATGAACATTAAGGTTAATGAGTGAAACTCAAATGTTTCTATTTATTTTCCATAAGCGCTCAATATGCCCATGGCGACGCTGTGTTCTCTAGCTTTGAGGCGTAAAGCTGCGATGCTGGAGCTTCTACGTTCAGTGTCTATTGGGGGATCTAGAGCCGTCTGAGCATGGTTGTATGAAAGTGCTGGCGGTGGTGGAGACTGATGTGATGTCATTGCATTTGGGTGAGACGTCATTGCATTCGGGTGTGACGCTATCATGGCGTTTTGATGAGATGCCGCAATCATATTTTGATGAGCCAATCCCATAAAGGAAGGGAGGTTATTCTGGTTGTTTCCCATCATGCACGAGTTTCCCATCTGTGCCATGGAGGTCATCTGGTATTGTGATGATCCGTTCGGTGCCCACGGATTTGGTTGAAACTGCAAAAAAACATATTATACACATTAATTTTGTATACCAAAGACAATAAAAAAAGTACCATGTTGATTAGAGTTAGATGGTTTATGATTCTAAATTTCAGATTTATATTTACAACACACACATTCTCGTTGGGACATGTTTTGGGACAGGGTGTGTGGTAAAACACAATTCAGATTATTTCTTTGTAAAATAGACTTAGCATCGACGCTTCTTGTTCTTTGTGAATATTAAAAGCTATTTTTTAATTTTAATGAATGAAAACATTAACGCTTTGACTTTTGTTTAAATAATGAACTAATTTGACGATTCTTTAGTTTCCTAATTCTAACATTATTTTACAAAATCAGAGTAGAATGGTCCTGAAACAAAATTAATATATACATGTAGAACTACATTGGGATACGATTTCAACGCTATAATGTTATTATAATGAGATTCAATATTGTCTGTCAATTTTGGAGCCAGATTTTTGTTAAAGGTGCATTCAAAGAGTACAAGTGCCATAATATAACTTACACGGAGATCGTTCAAAGCAGTAACTCCAGACTTATAAGTTTAGTGTTTGAACTTTTGCCATGTACGCGTTTACTCCTTTCCTTAAAAGCCTTGAAAGGAATTACAGCCGTGACTTGGACTATCGTCCGCTATGCGACTGCCTTCTTGTTTTACAAAGCATTGTTTTCACAGCATTGTGGAAAGGAACCGTCTAAAACCTATCTCTCCCTTTACATCCGACTGCCATATGGTTGGTTCCCTGAGTGAAGAACGTGAGGCCCTTGCAAGGGACGTTTGATGATTTAAAAAGTAAAGTTGGTTTTATTTAATGACACCACTAGAGAACATTGATTTGTATTTTATCAGCGGCTATTGGACGGTTTTCATATGGTAATTTTGACATATTTCTTTTAAAAGGAATCCCGCTGCCGCCACATAGGCTATTATTTTCGATAAGCAGCAAGGGATCGTTTATATGCACTTTCTCACAGACAGAACATATCACGGCTTTTGATTAACCAGTAGTGGAGCACAGGTTGGTACGAAAAATAGCCCAAACTGCAGATGGGTCCAATGATAAGGATCGATCCGAAGACCGATTTTGATGATTTATAACTTGTCATTGGTGTTTATTTGTATTGGACATGCGTACTGCATGTGAAAGATTACCAACAGTTTTGAGTTATGCTTATGCTTTGATAATAAACCTAGTGTAATGAGCTTGATTTTGATAGCAGTATTACCAATGTATTCTAAAAGATTAACATTGTATATCAAACACTGGCTGGGTAAATCTGAGAACAGATTTTGTTAAAATGGCAGTTACAAATTCTGAAAAAAACAGTAAGTACATTTCCAACAGACATTTTTGTGGGAAAGGATACTTATATCGTGGGTTTTTTAAACAATTGTTCCCGATGTTATTATCCGGAACGTTTATCGATTGTTTTAGACAAAACCTGATCAAAAGTTATGCAAAATGATACAGTGTATGCAGCGAACTCATTTTATAAATAATTCATTGAAGATTGTTGTTGGATCAAGGAAAACAGGTACTTTGTATATTCAGGTCTGTCGTAAAACAGGTACTTTGTATATTCAGGTCTCGTAAAACAGGTACTTTGTATATTCAGGTATGTCGTAAAAAATTGTTTTAGCTTAGACATACTACATGTATATATAACATTTAATAGGGTCTATATGAGACTTTTTACTGTCAATTTTAGAAATAAAATGTAACAAAGGTTTGAAATAATGAGTAGAAGATTATACTATTTTATAGTCGTTTTTAAGTAAGATCGGGTTCCCGGAAATTTACAATTTGCTTAGTGTATCAGGAAAGAGGTGCCTTGTTCTTATGACTGGGCCTCTGGTGAGGCACGACGCCTTTAACTTTCACGAACACCTTGTATATACAGCGGTTCATGATTCACTGTATACCATAAACACAATATTGTCAGTTTGAAAAATAAATAGGTTTACCAAGTATATGACTATGTTTTAATAAATAGATTCGCGATAGAAACTAATACGGTTGTTTTAAAGACACCATGTGATACCAAAGAGGGCCTCAAATATGACTCGTACCATGGTTCAACTTGTCCTCCCGAAGTATGGCGGTTTACAATGGTGTTGGTCATACAACATGCAAAAACAATCTGACAATTCCATCAACAATAGACACAGCAGGAACAATGTCAGTCAGATATGGATACAAAGAAATAAAAACGTTTCTATAAATTTCCCAACTGGGCGATAACATTGAGGCAAGAGGTGGATATAGCAGGAGGTCCTGTAGTTCAAAGAGTGTCCAGTTCCATTGTTAATACTGTCAACCACAAGAGTGATGTCAAAAGACGGTAAAGCTGGCAAAGATATGGTCGGACTATTTGTTTCTCAGCAGTGAAACTCTTCCATAAATATTGCGTCGGAGATGATAGTACGCATATTGAAATAGCTGCATGTTTTCTTTGATTTCATTCATTATTTTCACAAGACAATGTTAAACTGATGAGCTGATTTTCAAACCTGAACGACAAAACTTAATTTGATCAAAACTTTAATCTTTACAAGAATATGAATGCTGTATACATTTAATATTGACAAACGTGATTTTTATAATTTGATATATATCGGTTTATGTCATGTTTATTGTTCTAAAATTCATACAGTCATTTCCAGAACGCTATATGTCTGGTGAAACATTATTAAAATTTTATTAATTAGCTGAACAGAAAAGAAAGAGTCGGATGAAGTGGTATAAAGAACTCAATATATGTGTAGATTATTCCTGATAAATCCTGGGTGTGTTTTAGAAATAAATGTATACTTATACCTAGTAGCTAATTAATTCGCTATGCTCAGAGTAATCTGAGATTGATAGGTGGTTTCTAAAACTAAATAATTTATATTCATTGCTGCCAATATTACATAAATTAACGGCCCTCGGGACAATCTTAAATTGATGGAGATGGTTTCTACTATTAAAGATATTCCATCCTTTGAACAGTCTGAAATGGATTAGGTAGTTTTTAGAATTAAACATACTAAAACCTATTTGTAATTATCTATGTTCAGGGCATTCCAACATTGATAGCTGTTTTCATTGCTGCTAAAGTAGCTATCCTCGGGGAATCTGGAATTGATGGAGTGGTTTCTGGAATTGAGTAAGTGTAAGAATCATGTTGCTCCATTCATTTAAGTCAACTTAAAATCCGTGTGTTTGAAACCTTAAGTGTTTAACTCATTATATTCAATGAACAGCACCAAACTGGCTTTATTGACGCATGCGTTGTTTCATCATGGTTTTAACATTCAAGGAATCCTGTAAACTTTCCAAACGTATTATAAGAAACAATTTAGAAGTAATTTTACAACATAACGCAGACAAAATAAAACGTCCTATGCAATAGCTTTTGTTGATGTTCGTACGTTTTCATAATATTTATTAAAATGTTGATTAAAAATAATTTTAACATAATACATTTTAGATATTAGGATGAGTGTTAAATATGTTTAATACCGGTCTCTGTGGCCGAGTGGTTAAGCTATAGGACTTAAGGCTGGTAGGTACTTAGATCGAATCTCTCAGTCGAGGCATGGAATTTTTAACCTCGGTATCGACTCCAACCCAGCGTGTGTGCTCCACAAGGCAAAATGGTAGGGTGTTTCAATTTGCACCGACCAGTGATTCCATAACTGGTTTAACAAAGGCCATGGTTTGTGCTATCCTGTCAATAGTAAAGTGCAAAATGCTTTTTGAAAAAGAGTAGCCTTAATTGGATATAACCACGAAAATAAATAAATATATTATATATGTTTGATAAAAAGATACCACTTCATTGACTTAAACGATGACAAAATAAATTCTAAAATTGTAATGGGTTAGTGATGCTATGTCTGTTTATTTTTCATTCGATAATTACAATAAAATCTCAGGCGAGTTTTACCTTTCCTTGTATAACGCTTTTAACCTGTATTTTGAAGTCATACCACGAATTCCATAACCTATATTACTCTTGGGCATAACTTTAATTTTGAATATTGAATGTATAATTAGTATCTTTAGTAAGGTCACGTCTGTAATAACAGAGTAGCATGCCGTTACCTGAGAGTAGCTGTCGTGGCGGGCAGGCAATGGCATGTCATAGCCGTGTGACGCTGCAGTGGCCATCGCTCTCATCGTCTGCAACTGACCAAATCGTTCTCTCTTCCGCCATTTTGCGCGTCTGTTTTGAAACCAAACCTGCAAACAGAAATACAAAAATGTAATTCCGAAACAAAAAGAAAATTGCAAAACGAAAAGAGAAAGAAAAAATATTGTTAAAATATCCGTCACTCTGACGTATCGGTAGGTGACAGTTTGGGTTATTTTCCGTTCCAAACAGTGCTCCATAACTGGTTCATCAATGGCCGATGTATGTGCTGTCTTGTATGTGGAAAAGTGCATAAAAAAGATCCCTTG
>JAUTWP010105056.1:0-11843 GCA_033042655.1 Cyathermia naticoides
TTGCCTGCTGATCCAGTTCCGGATCATTGGTCGTCAACATACCACCCTCGCCTACAGAGAGATTTTTGTTGGTAAAGAAGCTAAACGCGCCAAACTTACCAAATGTTCCGACCGATCGTCCTTGGTATTTCGCTCCCGGCGCATGGGCACAATCCTCCACCAGCGCAATGCCTCGCGCTTAACACAGGGAAACGATCTCATCCATCAGCGCAGGATACCCGGCAAAATGCACGACAATGACCGCCTTGGTCTTGGAGGTGATGAGTGGCTCGATCGTCCGAGCCGAGATGTTCCAGTCCGTGTAGCTTTCACAGTCAGCAAGCACAGGAGTTGCGCCCACCATTCGCACGACATTGATGTCCGCGACGAAGGTGAGTGCCGGGATGATCACCTCATCCCCCGCCTCAAGCCCCAGCGCCAGCAGCGACATATGCAACGCCGCCGTCGCACTCGAGACTGCCGTACACTTCAGCCCATCATGTGCCTCAGAAAACTTCACCTCAAACTCCTTAGTCTTCTCCCCCATCGTGATCCAGCCACCCTCGACCACTTCCTTGACCGCCTGAGGTTCTCTCTCGTCATAATTTAGTTTAAATAGTTGTACTTTCCACATGTTGTGTCCTTTATTTTTCTTTGTTTTCTGTTTTTTTCATATAGTATCCGCCCGTTTTTTTACTGCCTCTAAATTCTATTATATCCTCTTCTCTTAGTTGCCTTATCCATCTTTCCAAAGTTTTTGGAGGATTTTTTGTCTCTTTTGATATTTGCGAAACTCGTTTTCCGGGATTGTTTTCAATATATTTTAGAACAGGTTTTATTCCCTCACTTATTCCCTCATTTATTCCCTCACCATCGTTTTTTGGGAGATAAAAAACAGTGGTGCTATCGTCTATTTGCCTATTTCCTCTTCAAGTTGTTCGATGGTAGGCAGGGATGACTTGATACTCTCAGGCAACTCATTTGTCAGTCTGTATTCACTGACACCCATAGGCTTATGGATGTCTTTGAGCGCATACTCTACGATCAAGTCATCCTTGGACTTGCATATCAAGATACCTATTGTTGCGTTATCTTCTTCTGATTTCACTTCGCCATCGACCGCCGAAATATAAAAACTCAACTTCCCGGCATACTCGGGCTTGAATTTTGTGTTTTTCAACTCCACCACAACATAACGATGCAATCCGATATGATAAAACAGCAGATCGATCCGGTATTCACTGTCGCCAACTTCGAGTTTGTACTGCTTGCCGACAAAAGCAAATCCACTCCCCAGCTCCAGCAGGAAGTCTTTGATATTGTCTACCAATCCGTCTTCGAGTTCTTTTTCTTTGTAATCGTCTGTCATCGTTAAGAAATCAAACAGATACGGATCTTTTGTGATCTCTCTGGCCATATCAGAATCTTGTGGAGGCAAGGTCAAACTGAAATTATTGACAGCTTTGGCTTCTCGCTCGAACAGCCTGCTCTCTATCTGATGTATCAGTACATTTCGGCTAATACCATGCTCGGCTGTGTTGCTCACATAGTAGATGGCTTCGTCGATGTTTTTGCATTTTTGGATGATGGCTATGTTGTGTCCCCAGGGTATCTGGAGCAATTGGGAAACAACTTGTTTCCCAATTGACTCATTGTTCCAAAATGTCACCCATTGCCTGATATTTTTCAGATTTCGATAGGAGAACCCTTTGACATCTGGAAACTCTCTGGAGAGATCTTGGCTGAGGTTTTCCAGAAATTTGCTGCCCCATGCATATTGTGCTTGTATCTCTATGATCCTGCCCCCAAGAAGCCAGTAGAAGCCGAGTAGCTCACTGTTGACCCGCACGGATGCTTTGATCTGAGCTTTTCTAAACTCAGACTTCAAGGAGGAGACGATATCTTTGTATTCGACCAATTTCATGACGCTATCTACCTCCATCCTTTATCTTGGTGTATTATATAATATTTTGTATGTGAGTTCTATCTCCATTTTGTTGTGCCTCCCGACATCCACCAGAGACCACTTATGCAAAATCTTTTTTAAGTGCCTCTAAAATTTCAAATGCTTTCATAATGTCTTCTTTGGGTATCGACAAAAAGTTTGTCAGTGACTTTTTGAGTTGTGTTGTCGAGATGTCATGGGTTCTCTCCAGGTAGACTACTCCACAATACTCTTCGAGAAAATCAAACTCTCCTTGCCAGTCATCTCCGATCGCGAAGATATCCACATCGTGTTTTTTGACATCATCGACTTTTTGTTCCCAGTTGTTTTCCGGAATTACCTTGTCGACATATTTGATGCTCTGGACAATCTCCGCTCTTTGTTCGTACGGTATGAGAGTTTTTTTTCCCTTTAGGCTGTTAAATTCGTCTGTTGAAACAGCTACGATCAATTCATCGCCCATTGCTTTCAATCTTTGCAGTAGCTTCAAATGTCCAATATGAAACATATCAAATGTCCCATAAGTAATAATTGTTTTTTTCTTCATCAATCACTCACTTTCTGTTTGTGTATTGTATCGAGTATATATTGAGCATTCGCCTCAAGCATCCCATCGGAGTAATCATTAAAAAATCTACTAACCTCCCGGCGTGCATCCCCATAGTAGGAAAGATCGTCCATCAGCATACTCATCTCGCTCACAAGCTCTACCATGCTGCTCGGTTTTGGGCCAGGGGTAAGCTCATCATATGGGCGGATGAAGCCCATTTGCTGATCATACTCATCGAAATCATAAGGCAAGAACAATACCGGTCGATTGAGCAAGAGATAATTGATATGGATACTCGAATAATCAGTTATCAGCATATCGAAGATCCCCAATACCTCTGTCACATCTTCGGCGACATGATTGTCCAAAATTTTGATGCGGGCTGTTTTGGCTGTATACAGAGTCAAATCTTCGGGAAAGGAGGGATGCATCCGTAGATAAATATTGATCTTTTTTTCATCCAAAAAATTCGTAAAATCATCCCAATTCATATCCTCAAAAGGAAAAAGCCTCAATCCACCATTGGGTCGCCAAGTCGGCGCATAGATGACATTGGTCTCACCCAAAACATCCTCGCCAAACGCACGGATGAAGATCTCCTTGCGGGGTGAAAGTACTATATCATTGCGCGGCTCCCCGATAACAGCCAGCTTTGTTACCTCGCACTTATAAGCTTTTTTATATGTGGGAACGAGCGCTTGTGAGGTTGTCAGATAGCGATTGAAATTATAGCGAATGATATGGTAATATATTTTTTTGACCAGCGAAAGATTATTTTCATTGAGGACAATGGCTTTGAAGTGCGTACCATGCCCCAGGTGATAAACAAAACGATTGTATTTGAGCAAGACCCCTCCAACAGGTGTTTCAAATGCACTGGTAATCCAGCTGTATGCTCTCAGAGCATAAAACATACCCCCAAATGACTCTGTCTCGATGAAATACTGATGTTCCGTACCAAACTGCTCATTGAGCTTGTTCCTCTTCTGGGGGTCATTGATCACAAATCTCACTTCATAGTCTGGGTACTTTTCTATGAAGTGTTCGAAGAGGTATTTAGTATTAAAGTCATAAAAAGTATTGGTCGTAGAATTAAAAATAATTCGATTTTTTTTCTTTGGCAAAAATATCCCTATCATTGAGGGGATCAAGCCTTTGAGCATTAGCCTGGCTCTGCTGTTGTTGTATTTATTTGTATTGCTCACATTAAATCTCCCATGCTTATATTACCTTACAACTTTCGATGAAAGCTGATTGCCTTTTTCATCAAGTTGTATATGCATATAGCCGGCTAATGCATCTACATCAGATCCATTGACATATACATCACGGGGGATACTGATATTGAGATCATAACCCAGCAGGTAGGCAACCGTGCTACTCATTTCAAAATGAGACTTTATCTTATTCGGCTCTACCAATATATTCTTATCCCTATCAGCATGTGTAGTAGAATAGATAAATGGAACATTGAATACTTCGGAGAAGAACCATCCATGACCATTTCTTCCATGCTCATGTAAGAGCTCTCCATGATCAGAAGTTGCGATGATGTAGGTGGGTTTTTTACTGTTTGCCTCAAGATATTTTATAATTTCACTCAGGACATAGTCTGTATAAAGTACGGTATTATCATACGGCTTATCGAAATGTTCATACTGCTTAGGATACTGATCTTTATGTGGAGAGTGTGATCCACGCTGATGCAACACAATAAATTTACTTTTACCTTCTATCGATATGCTCTCCAAGGCTTGTTTCAATACAAAATCATAGTGACTGGCATCCTTAATCTGCGTTTCTAGATCACTTCTCGATGCATAGTGATCAATATACTTTCTGCCTATGAAGTTTTGAAGGACACTAAGCTCACCTTTGGTTTGTCTGGAATAGAAAAAGGTCTCAAACCCATTTTGCTTAGCCAGAAAAAACAAATTATTCTTCTGTGTTGTCATCTGATCCGTTGCACCGGGATATTTGACACGATTTAGTATGGCCGAAACAGAGGACTTTGTCATAGTGCCAGCCGCATAAATTGAACTGCTATAAAGCGTTTTGATAGCAGATAACTTTGGGGTCGTATTCTCTTCATACCCCAATATGCCCAACTCCTTTGCCCTAAGGGACTCTCCGATAATCAGAATAATATTACGCTGGGGGATCGCTTCTCTTTGCACTGGCATTGGTAGAGGTCTAAAAAGCTGTGCATCTTTAGAGAGTATTTTTTTGGGAAGAATGCCAGCGAGAAAATACGTAGATGCTCTTGCAAAATTTGTTGTCGAGTGCAAGGCAGGCAAAGGCAACAATGCACTCTCCTGTCGATGGGACAATTTGCCCGTGGACGAAGAGAGATTGCGTTGTGCATAATAAAAATTAGATACACCAACAATAAGGAGAATAGATATACCCAATGCAGTATTCCGGTATGATTTTTTACATAACAGTGCCTTGGTTACAAATACCGAAATTCCTATAGATAGAACGATGATAGCTGGTATGATCATGGCTGGGATTTCATCTGCAAACGAGAGAAAGACTTCTCCCGTATTCACAAAAAATTGATAGAAACCGATGGGCTGTATGTAAGTACCAAAGTACTGATAATATAAAAACTCAAGCAACATCACAAAAAACAGCAAGAATAGTATTCCTGTACGTAGCCAAAAGCTTCGGATAAGCAATATCCCAACCAGGACAATATAGAGAAATCCATTCCCCAACAATATCCACATATTGCCATTCGAAAGCCATCGCGTAGTATTAAAACCAACGGGATAAAGAGGATTGTAAAGATGGTAGGCGATTTCGGCTACATTGAGAAGCACCAAAAGAATAAGACTCTTGATCAAAAGGCTCAAGAATGGGTTAACCTTGCTATTCATCATATCCCCTTTGACTCATAAAGAGATGTCAATGTCATTGCCCAAGACATCAGATGTAGACCAATAGCCAGCATCACCGCCGCCGAACCAATGTCTTTGGCCGCCTTTGCTAGTGGATGAATCTCTTGGGTGACCAGATCCACCACATTTTCTATGGCCGAGTTTATTAATTCCACAATCAAAATCAACACTGCACTACTAAGCAAGAAGAGTCTATCCGTATGTGAGAATGGTAGCATGAATACCAGCAACAGTACCACGGGAAATAAAAACAACTCCAAGCGAAAAGAACTTTCTGTTTTTATTGCGTGCCACAAACCGTCCAATGCATATTGGGTATTTTTTAGCAAATGATAATCAGGTTTTTTGTTCACATTCTTATCCTCATTCAATTTAAAAGCTTTTTTCAAATTTTATCCTTTTTTCTTTTTGCACTCATTGTGCTTAATTCAAAAGATGCCTCATCTGGGAAAAGCTCTTCTAATTTTTCAATTAACTTCTTCTCTATATATTCATTTTCCTTTTCGTTTACAACTGAATCATTTGGGCAAAAGAAAGTATATTTATCCAAATCCCGCAAACAATTATCGATATCTGCCCTATTTTCAATTTTACAATACCTTCCATCATTATATTTGTAAGGATAAAAATTCCCGCTTGCCAATTGCCAATAGCGATATAAGTATTGATTTAAATCATTACTTGCCCTAAATCTATTTCTTGAGCAAAGCTGCATCTCTTTCAAAAACTCTTTTTTTACATCCAGAAAAGTCTGCTTCAGGTAAGGTGTCGGGTGGTGCCAATGCTCTAGCCAGATAATTTTTTTGTAAATGTTTTTCATTAAAAAATTACTAATTTTTGTCTTCAAACCATAACTATGATGATATAAATATTTTTCATCTAGCAGAATAGGTGCAAACTTTTCATTAATTAAGTTTATATTATTTCTAATAGAGTGTGCCCATGAATTCATACCCCTTAACTTTTCAAAGACTTTATTGCGGGGCAACCAGCCATGTGACAAAAAATCAACTGGTTGTCCATCAATAAAAAATCTATTGGGGGACAACGGCTTAATGATAAGCGTATCGTCATTCATATAAATAAATTGCTCACTCAAAGCTTTCAAATTGGGAATGTTCATCTCGATAGAAGGTGAGCTAAAAGTAGGCAGGTGAGATTTGTCATAGTATATCTCTTCGTGAGTAACTAAAATGATTTTCTCATGATTTGTATCCAACCAATCAGGAGAATGACCTTCCGTTATAAGATAAATCTTATGATACCAAGGGCAATTTTTCTCTATGGATCGAAGTACATATTTTAGCGTTCCCCAATCTCGATAACGCATATTACTATTTGCATGATTCCGTTCTCCGTCCTTGTCATGTTTTTTCTTTTTCTCTATCCATGCCAAGTCATTTCCATCAACCCAAGGAATGACAAAATCAATCATTTTTTCTCCTATCAAATAAAATCGTTTCATAAGGCCTCACATGTGCACCATTCTGGATATCTACCGTGGCAATAAGAATGTAACGATTAAACATCAGAAAGTAAAAAAGAGAGATAAGGTACATGGCGACAAGGCGCGACTTTGTGTTAAATGTTTTTAGGAAAAAGCCTATTGAGAGAATAAAATAGAGCATGTATGCTTCTTCCACTCTATTAAAAATAGCTATGTCTAATCGGAAAATGGAACCCAACAAAAATAGAACATATAAATTTATCGAAATATTTGCTTCTGGGTACTTTAAAACAATTTTATCTTTGAAAAAAACTACCATCAATCCAATGCCAATTTTTATTAACGGACCCATGATCCCAGCAGAGGTATCGGCATGAAGCATATATTTACTATTTAGGTACCATGAATATTTTGGAAATAAAAGAACGATAGATTCGACAATTGTATGCAAAAAATTTGTAGAAAACACAAGAATTACAGAAAAGAAAACAGCTCCCATCAGTAAAAACTTATTAAAACTTTTGTTTGCCATAGGATACACAATCAACAGCAATAACGCTGTCATAACATGGAACATCATGCCTGCCAATGCCCACAAGAGATACATCCAAAATCTTTTTTCATATATATATTTTGAAGCATAAAACATCATTGCCATTACTAATGATTGCCTCAAGGCAGAATAGGAGTAGAGATAAAAAATAGTTATCATTAAAAACAATGACAGTGCAAAACCATCTTTTGGCAGTGCCCTGTACACAAATAGCATAGTAAAAAAACCAAAGATTACAAAAAGCCATTGAACGTCCAGATCCAACACAGCAATGATATAATTTAACAATATATAGCCTGGTTCCTTGAGGACTAACCCTCCCCCTGCGATTTTGTTAAAGTAGTCAACATAATTGTGATAATCTGTACCTATATCATAACGAAGCGCCAAAAAGACAAAGGGGATAAGGAATGAGATAACTAAAAAAACAATCTGACTATTGCGAGATTTTGATTTCTCATAGAGATACGCCGATAGCGTCGCTCCGAAGATAATGAAATTATAAACCGCATAGGTAAACATCAGTCAAGTATCCTCATGACATATTCTGAGATGTTTTTCAGTGACTTCCCTTGTGGTACTTCATTGACCATGCTCAACACTCTCTTGCGATCTTGACTGTGGCGGTCTTCTTCGTCTACCACCCTCAGCAAAGCCTCCTTGAACTCTTCGATCGTTTTGACCTGATCTCCTGGCATCATCTCTTCGATCGGCTCATGTGAGAATCCTCTGTATCCTCTGTATTCCTCTATATCAGGAATGTTAAAGATGATGGGTTTGTCGTAGGGGAGATAATCAAAGGAGATCGAGGAGTAGTCCGCTATCATGGCATCACTTTGTGCAAATAGATCATGCACAGAAATATCATGCTTTGCTTCTGTCTCAAAGTCCAAAAAATAACAATTTTTGAAATAACTTTTGTTCTTTTGCATCAAGGCCTCTTCCATTTCACGATAGAATGGAAAGCTCTTGTGTAGTTTGATGATTAGCAAGATATTATTTTCTGACAAAAGCTCCTCGATTGCTTCCTTCTCATTGTTGTAGCCAAAGACAGTTTGCTCACTCTTCTCTACCTCGCTCCAGGATTTTCTGATAAACTTATCTCTAAATGTAGGCGTATAAAGCACCATGACTTGAGGGGTGAAGTCAAGGTTGAATATTTGTTTGAAATCGACAGGTTTGCCTTCTGGCACATAATCGCTTTTGGGTGAGCCCAGCACCCTGAATGATGATACGGATAAGTTGTGCGATGTAGCAATGGTATTTGAGGCATACTGAGATGGGGTGATGTATGTCAGGTTTGTTTTATCAAACTGACCTTCTTTGTAAGTAAAATGCTCTAGCACCTCTGTGCGATAATGGTTTGCCTCCTTGGGGTGGCAGTTTTGTTTCAAAATATGCCCATAAAATACCCAACACTTCTGAATATCCCAATAATCTGATTTGAAAGGAATAAAATAACCAAGTGCGATCTGATGCTGTGCCTTGGTGAAGGCATCGCTTGAGTGAATCGGCATTTTAGTCAAGATGATTCTAGCTCTTAAACGCAACCAAAAATGTTTGATTTTTTCTGCCCGGGTAAAGCCTCTGTTGAGCTTGCTTCCAAATTGATTGGCTGGAATATAGAATATTTCCAAATCATTTTTTTGATTTTGAATATATTGGCAGAGCAGATACACATTATCATTTTTGTACGGAACCAATTGCTCGTTGATCTTTTCATAATCGACATATGCGACAATGAGCTTGTTGTTCTTGGGTATGAGCAGACTCAGATAATAAAATAAAGAAAGCAGTTTTCTTTTGAGCAATCCTCGTTTGTACTCTTGGATGAACTGCTCCTTAAAACAACGGGTCATTTTGCCTCCAATAGCTTATATTTGTACACGCCATAGGCTCTTAACGAAAACTCTATACCAATAGTCAGAATATACAGCAAAGCTACATGAATAGCACTAATCCATCCTGAAAAGTAAAGACCAAGAAGAAGCGAAAGATATATAGCCGCTGTAGCCACCAAGCTATAGTTGACATAATTAGTATACCCAAAAGCACCCAACAGAGGGTATCCCAAGAGGATCGAAGGAACATCAAAAAGCATTACAAAAATAAATATTTTCATAAATATCACTGCACCGACAGAATGATCTCCAAAAACAAACCCTAATATTTCTTCCGTGTAGACAAATAAAATTGTCAAACCGATAAGGTTTAGCACATTGATTAAAGAAAACAGTTTCTTATAGAGTTTTACATTCTTTTCCTTGGCAATATATGGATAAAGCGTTTGGGATATGGGCGTATAGAGTGAAGTGATTGCATTTCTAAGTTTATCCGCAATAGCGTAATATCCCACTATTGCTTCAGGAGCTATCAAGCCTACGACGAACAACCCTCCCCCTTCATAAAACTTCAGGGCAATACGGGAGACAAAGAAGTGACTACTGTATCGAGTATAGAAGATCAGCTCTTCCATCGAGGGGATGGAAAAGCGAACACCAAAACGATAAAAAACCAGATAAAAAGCAAACGGCAAGATACCAATATACCCCAGCGAGAGAAGCACAGGATATTTCAGGTAGTCTTCGCTGCTGTGAATGAGTACAAATATCAAGATCAGGAAGAAGACTTTGACCGAGACATTGAGTATCGTGATGTAACGCATCTTTTGGATTCCTTGAAAAAACCACACAGGAAACAACCCCTGCCCTATCACAATACCAAACATCATCAGATAAAGCGAAGCATCTTTGGCAAATTTATCAAACGACACCACGATCAACCAGTATACTGCAAAAGCAAGCAGCAGCAAAACGGCCTTGATCACCAGCACGCTGGAGACGATCTCTGAAATCTTCTCTTTGTCATCCGAGTGGACAGAGATGAGACGCACAATACTGAGGGTAAACCCGAAATCCACCACCATCACAAAAAACATAGCAAACACTTGAGCAAAAGAGATCAGACCGAAGTGCTCCACTCCCAACACACGCACTAGGTACGGGAGTGTGATCAGAGGGATAGCAATATCGGCAATTTTTAACAAATAAAGGGAGGCAAAGTTCTCTATCAGGTTTTTGTGTGTTGAAAATATACCAATCATATCGTTCTTCTCAAAAAAGGTATCTTACTTAGCACAAATACGACAAACAACGATAGAGTAAAAATAATTACTGACAACAGGGGAATATAAATTATTGGATGAAGAAATATTTTAGTTGTTGAAAAAAAGTTTATTATATTTATAAAGACGGGATGCACGAGGTATATACCAAGGGTCAATGATGAGACCACTACATTATGCTTTCCAAAAATAGGTCTATTTATTTTCTTTAATAGACACAGCACAGCTACAGACATTGGGACAACTGTAATACTTAGGTTACTATAAAAATATGTTTTTGAATCAGACTCAATATACCAGTTTAAATAGTGATGCCCAAAATAAGTAGCCAAAACAGTAACAACAAATAAGATTATCATAGTATTGCTATTGCTTAATATATTCAGCCTATCTTCTTTGATTAGATAGCCTAAAAACACATATGGGGTATAAAGCAAAAACCATATTATGAACAACTTAGACTCTTCTGTATAGAAATGTTCGTAAATATTATATATAACCGATATTGATAATGTAGACACAACCAAAACATACAATTCCTTGTGCGTCGAATGTCTTGTTATTTTACGAAAATATGGGATAAAGATATACATCGTAGCAATCATGTACAAAAACCACATATGATAATACGGCTTGCCCGTCAAAAGGTTTTCAATTAACTCACTGCTTTGAATATGTTCACCCCTTAAATATTTTGCTAAAAAATTCCACATTGTAAAAAATAGTGCCCAGAATATAAGTGGATACAAAACTCTCTTTATTCTTTTTTTGTAAAATTGCTTCAGGCTTTCCTTTTTCTTGGGATCCACTAATAAAGCTCCGCTAATCATCATGAAAACAGGGACGGCCCACCTTGATAAAGAGTCAAAGAAGTTAGCAATGTACCAGTAGCTATATTTGTCCCCTGAGTAGTCAAAAACGTTTGAAGATAGATGCAAAACAATAACTGCAAAAATAGCTATGATTCTTGCATTGTCTAACCATATTTCTCTTGACACTATCAAGCCTCTTCCAGCTTCCCAATCAAAAACTCATTATCCCCAAAATCTCGCACCGCCACACGGATGTACTCTTTGCCCTCAAATCCGATCTTGCCAGTGAGATCTTTGATGTATATCTCGTACTTCTCTATCAGCACTTCACTCAGCTGGGTCGCCGTGAAACGATCGACGACCTCGATGAGAAAGTAGTTTGCTTGTGAATAGACGGGTCGCAGATAAGGAATCTCTCGGAGACGATCATAGAAGCGATCCCGCTCGGTAGCAATCTTGTCGCTGGCGGTTTTGTAGTCTTTTTTGTATTTGCCAAAAACCTGCAGGAAAAACTCGCCGAAGGAGTTGAT
>JAUTWP010105167.1:0-11842 GCA_033042655.1 Cyathermia naticoides
ATAGGCTACTCTTTTCGATAAGCAGCAAGGGATCTTTTATATGCACATTTCCACAGACAGAACAGCACATACCACGGTCTTTGATGAACCAGTTGTGGAGCACTGGTTGGAATGGAAAATAGCCCAGAGTCTAAAAAGTAGTAGCAAGCACCAATGTTTTATCTCTATAAGTGTGAAATATGTTTCGAATGAGAGTATTTTAAAATAATTTATAATTTGAAGCTTTGGACAAACCACTGAAAAGATGCTCAAGAGAAACAATGTATTTAAGTGGATGAGGAAAGCACATGACAGTCATTGACACTGAGATTATGTTACGATTGTGTAATTTCAAAATTTTAAAGGATGACCTGCATAAACTACAGTGATTTTCAGTTTATTATTTTATTCCCATGAGCATGTTTAATTTTTTTTTAATGAAACAGGTTTTAAAGATAGTTTAAATGACAATTTTATTATATTTTATTAACTACAAATTGTAGTTATTTTTTGTGTATGGGCTATTTTCTGTTCCAAACAGTGCTCCACAACTGGTTCATCAAAGGCCCTGGTATATGATCTCTTGTCTATGGGAATATGCATAGAAAAGATCTCTTGCTGCTTATTGAAGAGTAGCCTATGTGGCAGCAGCAGATTTCCTCTAAAAGAAATGTGTCAAAATGACCATGTGAATGATGTCCAATAGCCGCTGATAAGATAAAAATCAATGTGCTCTAGTGACACTGTTAAACAAAACAAACTTTCTTTTTTCATTGTAGTATGTTTTGTTATTTCCTCCAGTCCAGTGTGATTCTTTCAGGTGGCACTGTACTTGTATCAATACAACTAATGGGAAAGCTGACCTATTTATTGTACATCAGCTAGCACATCAGTACATAAAACAAACCAGATAAGCTGTATTATTTATCATCTACATCATTTTAAAATTTTAATTTTTGTTTTATTTTATTCCCATAAATGAAAAGCATGAGAATCCAACCAACATGCCAATAAAACATATATAATTGTCATGTCTGGATATTATTTCTTATAAAAAAGTATTTAATTACTAGTAAAATTATTATACATGTATATTGTAAGTTATAATTTAACATATTTAAAGTGAAATTGACTCACCTACCATTGTTTTCAATACAAAATATATATTTTACTTTTATGATATTCAGTTTGTATATTGTAGGACTGGACAAAAGTTTAATGTGCTTACATCACTAAATAAGTGTTCAAGCACTGTATATTGCATACATATATATACATGTACTCTATAATAATCACACCTGCTAACATTCAGGCTATTAATATATTCTTTTCAGTTTCCTCCCTAGCATGACATCCATGTATACTTAATACAAATGTTTATATTTACTGCTGTGAAACACAGGTTAATTATCCTTATTATTCAAGTTACTATGACATCAGCATCAAGTCTCTGCTTATTTTAAAGAAAACAAATGTATGTCAGCATAATTAATGTTGTTTATTCAACAAGTATAGGATAATAATACCAGAAAATGCTTACAAGATATGATCACAAATTCAGATCCGACTATAAAGTTTGAGATGGCTTCCTAGGTGAGAATGAAAAAATCCACATCTAGAGGTCTAATACTTGCCATGCACAAACATGTAGGCTACTGATAGCAGGTGATAATGCAAACAAAAATAACTGAAGTAATCGATAACAACAATCTTGAAGCAAACATTACAATTAATCAATTTAAATTTTAATACAGTCAATCCTGTAGTAAGCATATACTAGTACTGGAGTGACAAACATTTGAATTATGATTAGTCTGAGAGTTTCATGGGAAACCCACTACATTTCCCCAATAGTAGCAAGTCCATCATTCATTACTAGTACTACAGGGGTGCACAAATTGCGCGAATGACCGTTTCGTTCGCGTGAGGGTCGTGCAAAATTGTCCTGCGTAACCCATTTCACGTTCGCGTGACTTTAATTTTTTTAATTTCTTTCCTGTTCAGTATTGCTGCATTGCCACCTAATCTAGATCGAGATTCAAACGTCTTCTGGTGTATAATAAATTATTTTTAAAAAAGGGTTACGCTAACAAAAAGGGTTACGCAAATATTTTTGGCGTAACCCATTAATGGGTTATGCAGAATTTTAATTTGTGCACCCCTTTCAAACCTCTCAGATGTATTTAAATAGTATCACATGGGAACCCACTAAGTATTCTATTACTATCATAAAATGGGTCAAAATATAAGCTATTTCAAAAGAAGTCATTTTTCAAATGGAGTAGGAAAAAAAACATCTTACAGTATTCTGTAAGGAATAGAACTTTAAAATACAGAATGAAACAGCAAATCTGCATGTGAATATTCCCTCTTTACGTTTCCGGACACAACAATATTCTGGCTCAACAAAACCACGAAGCATTTGGTCTACTACACTAACTTTAAGAACTTTAAGATCGAGATTAATACTGCTGAACAAGTTTATTTACAAATACATTCTCTGGCAGAATTGGGATTTCTGAAATATACTATTCTTTTGGGTTAGCAGGCCTTAAATTTAACAGCAAAAATTGCCACCGGTGTTGTATAAATGTCCATAGGTGAGGTGCTACAACAGCAGCATTTTTTTGCTACCGGATTGGCCTAATAATTAGTGTTGTCAGTAAAGTTCTGCTTAGTGCTTATCGGTAGAAAAATGTGTATATTGTGTTGTATAACGTGATGTGTTCTACGATCAGTTTTCATCTATTAAGTATTATATGTATCTTATTATGTTACACGAAAACATACACCATTCCAAATCAGAACATCATGTCTCATTCCACCAAGATATATGTACGTAGAAATGTATGAGGTGTTCCAAATGCAGCATACCCTGTCAGACAATTTCCGGTTGTCGCTTCGGATGTCATGTGCCCAATGTATGCAGCATTCAGACCTCTGATCAGTCGTCTTTTACTTGGTTAATCAATATGATCAGCATATCTATGCAGTATTATACTATCCCTATTTAATGATTAGTGAATATATATGTTACATGGTGATGTCACATTCTAAATATAACTGATCAATTTGTGATGTGTACATCAATAATGAGTTTCTATTTAGACACACTATCTGAGCTATCTCTATAGAAATTCTATTGTACTAAATCGTCCATCAAATGTTTACTTTATACTGCAATCTAACCTATCTGACCTCATAATTCTCATAAACAGTGTGACGAGGTTTTAGCTCGTATAATGTATGGGATATCAATAAACAACAATGACTTTATATTCACCAACTGTAGCATTACAATATGCAGAAGCATAACATAACATTTATCTAAAGGCAAATTCTGTACACAAAATCTCAATAAATCTTTACATCTAATCAAGTGTGTTAACACTAGCCGACTCATAATTGTGATAAATGGGGTTGGTGTCTTCCATCAGAAAATTATAAAGGAAAGGAATATTATGTTGTTTTCTCAAATACATGTGTCAAACATGAAGTATTTGTAATTCATGGTCTTCAAATGAAACGCACTGCTACACTTTTCAATAAGCAGCAAGGAGACATAATATACCATAGGCATAGCCTTTGATGAACCAGTTATGGACCAGTGGTAGGAACAGAAAATATGTTTTCGAAATAAATGAATTATTTCCATTACATGCACAAATTAAATGATAAAAATATCAAACATCCAATGGAGAAGTATTTATTCTTTGAAAGTTGATATCCAGCAAACATTAATTTTAATGAACTGAAGGAAAATCAAGTCACTGCCACCATCTATTAATAGCATCCTGAATGCTAAGTGACCTAAATTATCTTTAGTTCATACATGGGATCCATTCATTTGTTAAATTAAATATTTATCTGGAGTCCACAGACATTATGATTCATGGACTCATGTAGCTGCTTTGTAATGGTTCCTGGTGAAATATTAATGTCATGTCCCAGTCACAGTGTCACGTTTTGGCCACCATGTTTAGCTACATTATCAAACGCAGCAGAATTTGGCTACAATGTGAGCAAATGTATAGATCAATTCAGATTAATGAACCACATACAAAACACATCATTATTAAACAAGTATTCCAAATAGATTCTCTAATTTTAGTTTTAAATCACTTTACATAATTGCATATTAAACTGTAAAAATAAAATGTATGGCATCATTAAGACTTTATTTAATGGGCAACAGAATAGCAGATTAATTCAAGTATTGGTGTGACCTTTATTCTTACTTTATGCCACAAATTATGTTATATGAAGAGAAGTGACATTTTGTATCCAATAATCAATGAATAAGACGACTGCTAGCAATTACTGAGATGAAATCCTATGCTTTAGATTCTAATGTTTATATACAAGTACAGTGTACGACTCTGTCAAAACCAGATCATGGCACCAGAAAAATATGCTGGTTTAGACTGAGTGCTGAATTAGACAGATTTTTTCTAGTGTTCGGACTGAAAAATGAATCATGAACAGATTTCTGTATTTCTGACAGATGCCAGTTTGGACATAGTGCACTGTACTGTAAACCAGTTTCTGTGATACAATAATGCTAAAAAAAACTAAACAATATTTAGATGTAGTACATAGTAGATATGTTACATGTCTATATCGTTATGTCAAAGTACTAATCAAATTATCAATGCATACATACTATACAAGTCAACTCCCAAAATGTGGGTAAACATTTTGACAGTAGAGTTAACCTTTTTCAATACATTATATAGCAGGGATTTTTTTAGTGGGTGAAATTGTGTGTATTCTAACATTTTGGATTATTTTTGTTCCATAATGTTAAAAAGTTGTTTTCCTGTATGACTGTCTCAGTGAGTATGCAGTATCTCTTACCAGTGACTGTGTCACATAAAATAAAAATTACATCACACTTTAAAAAAAACAATTTCTGCAGGAAAGCCTGCCTAAGGACTACGTTATAAATGTCATTTGCCTCTAGAGATTTGTTTTCGGTGAGGTTGATCAATTACCATAAAAAAACACAAAAATAAAATACCCATGAAAATGTCAATTTATATGGTACGGTATCATAAAATGTTAAATCTAATATTTATTGAATTCCAGTTTTCCTATAATCGGCTATAGATATATACAAAATTTGTCTGAAAAAACTAGAAAATAGATAAATAGGCATACTCTAAAAAGTTATGCACAGTGTACATCTAAAAGCACACTGGAAAACACTTCTGTTGCCATACAGCATATGGCTAACGGCACACACACAAAGGGTTAAAAGATATTAGCATCAGAATAATGGCAGGCTATATTTTTCTAAATGACTACTAGTACCGAGTACTAGCAAATGCTTTTATTTTCCATTTTGGTTTCTATGGATGGTAATTTGAAGTGAAGTAGATCTATTACAGAAATATGGTACTGTGCTGTAGGCTAATAGACTAGCTGAAATACTGCTGCACTAGTACATCTTGGTCAATACTGGTCCAGCAAACTAGTAATGTTTTCATTTCTGACACTCCTGTACATGTACATAATAGCATTATTAAATTACTTATGTAATAAGAAATGAAAATTTACTCCAAACACATTGTTTAATCAGTGGCTTTTAGCTTTCATACCCGCATAGAATTAATAATTCTGCATGAGAAACCTTCTATCACTATTTAGTTTATTTGTTTAATTCGTAGAAAGTGTCGATTTGACCCTTCTCAGTGGACCCATCTGCTGTTTGGGCTATTTACCATTCGAAACTGTGCTCCACAACTGGTTCATCTAAAGCCATGGTATGTGATGTCTTGTCAGAAAGTGCATATAAAAGATCACTGCTTATCGAAAAGAGTAGCCTATGTGGAAGCAGCAGGTTTCTTCTAAAAGAAATGTATCAAAAGGACCATATGAATGACGTCCAATAGCTGATAAGATAAAAATCTATGTGCTCCAGTGATGTCATTAACCAAAATAAACTTTACTTTTTTTTCGTAGAACGTATCTTTTAAACATAGTTTTCTGACACAGACTTTGAAATGTCAGTTATGAATCACTGTTTGGAATAGAAATATTACAATGGTTATATTAGACATCATCCCAGTTGGTCAATATGCAATCGATAAAAGCTTTATGAAGAACAAGAAACATATCGATGTCGTAGTCGATATTTGTTTGATTTGCTGCATAAAAAATAAAATCTCCATTATCCCCGAGATATAATTGCTTATTATTGGAATATTGATATGCTATTTGTTCTCATCTCATTTGTATCTCATATTAAACATACACGTTGTTGATATGGTTCAGTAGACCCATCTGCACTTTAGACTATTTTCTGTTCCAACCAGTGGTCCACAACTGGTTCATCAAAGGCCATGGAATGTGTTGTCCTATTTGTGGGAGAGTGCATATAAAGAAAACCATGCTGCTTATCAAAAAGGTAGTCTATGTGGCAGCAGTGGGTTTCCTGTGTAAAATTTACCAAATGTTTGACGTTCAATAGCTGATAAGATAAAAACCAATATGCTCTAGTGGTGTTGTTACAATAAAACAAACTATGATAAATAAAACAAACTATGCCAAATAAAACAAACTACCAGTACTACTATGATGATATGGTGTTATTAAGGTTTATTCAATTTAGCTTCATACATAACTGGTCCAACAAAGCCTGTGGGAAAGTGCATATAAAGATCCCTTGCTGCTTATCAAAAAGAGTAGCCTATGCAGCAGCAAGAGGTTTCCTCTAAAAGAAATGTGTCAAAATTACCATATGAATGACATCCAATAACCACTTATAAGATAAAAATCAATGTGCTCTATTGGCTTTGTTAAATAAAACAAACTTTACTTTTTTAAATTCCAAGTTTACTAAATTTCCAGTGAGGAGATAAACTCTCCATAAACTTTAGGTGAGAATTAAACTCTGAAACTGCCAACGTTCACGGTTACAGTTCAGTTTTACAATGATAAACATCAAACAATAAACAGATGATTTTCCTTTATCTTCATACAGGAAGAATTCCGACAGAGCAACATGGCACTAATTAGTTTCATTTGAAAACCACATTACTTTTAAATGTTAATTAAGAGTTCTGGCTTTATCAAAGCATGCAGCCGTAAAATACATGTACATCATTAAATCCAGTTAATGTATTATATCCCCAATCAGAAGCAGTTTATTTGCTTCGATCTAATAAAACAATTCATTATTATTAAAGCTGGTACAAGCTAGAGTCTGAGTTAAAAAAACGAAGACAACGCATCTCGTGTGTGGCTACTAGTGATGCGTTCATGCGATTCACTGATGATTTGTTTTATTAATACATTTATTTATAAGCTACACTAGTAAATATAACAAATATTATTAAATAAAATGTAAAACATAATAAACTTGTACTTATTGGTATATTTTTAATTTTTAAAAGTTAATTAAAAATTGCATTAATTAATCTTGTCTAGGCTTTGTTTGAAATATGAACAGTTAAAACTTATTTGTGTTGAAACGTTTTAATTATAGCCCTGAAAATACCATGAGAGTAAAATGCATTCTAGCAATGAATCATTAAAATTTTAGTCATTAATATATTTATTAATATTAAAACTCACTGCCAAAATAAAAGGACTAGAACCGTATTATTTCGGTTGTTTTAATTCCTTTCAAGGATTATAATCATGGAAAGTGTATATAAAAACATGAACTTTCTGCAAATTACATATAAGTTACAGATGAACCAAAAAAATTCTTAATAAAAAAATAAAAAATAAAACTTTGTTTGCAATATAATTGTTTTTTGTTTCTCGATTATCATACTTACGTGGTAGAGTTTGACCACGCAAATTTCCAGATCAGTAAGTGAGTAACCGATGTAGCCAACAAATATTTTTTATGTGTTTTGACGCATCAGTTAATAGGCTACCTGTAAATATGGTTCTAATCCCTTTAAAGGAAATATTGCGTTTTAACTGCAATAAATGTTTTATTTCTAATTATGTTTATATTTTATAGAAATTATCTTACAGTATTCATCAATGATGCATATACATGTACTACAAAATGGTTTTAGATTGTATTTTCTAATAAGTGTTAAATTCAATAAGTAAATCAATTATAAAAATAAATCCTTTATTGAGAAAATGTGTATAATTATATAACTGAAATATTTCAGTTATATAATTACACAAATTTTCTCAATAATGTAACTAAACAAAAGCCACGAAACTGGACATATCGTAACCAAACTGTTACAATGCCTTTTTGAGGATTTAAGCAAGATATAATGTTTTTAAGTAATACATCATGATGAAAATACTAGGACTGGTATAGGAGGCAATATCTGTTCATGTTAGACATAAATTTCAATTAGGGGGGCGCCCAATGACAAGCCTAAGTGCCACAAACGTTCCCAAAAATATTTACGACGTAAAAATAGAAACATCTCTGAATTTATAGAGGGGCGTACCGGATGTGCCCCTCATGGAACCGCGCCTGCATGTATAGACAGGCTACTGTGTTGAAAATAGACATACTTCAATAAATGATTTTGTTACTCTAGGTCAGAACCCCCCTCAAATTTGAGAAGTCCCCTTTTATGTAGGATTTTTATTTTTTACAAATTTATTTAGTTTTTTATGATCCAACAAATAGAAATTTGAAGTAACAAGAAGTCACCAGTAACCAAAAAACAAAATTGAAGCTGTTTTTGTATTTTGTAAGTACTTAAATAAGTTATAAGTCAAGTTTTCCTCCTTTTTTACCGCTTGGGTAGTAGTCAAGTGGCCATCCGCCCATTAAATGTACGTTTAAATTGGGGCCTTTATTTATAAGGTAAAGAGCCACGGATTAGAATATTAATTTTGGTCTAATAATGGATTATAAATAATACAAATGACATTCACTTGGGATACTAAAAACCTCTATTGTATGGTCCTACAAGTTTTCGTTGATTTCGACAGAGGAATGACTTACCGGGTACCAATATCATCGACGATTTTACGTGACGTGAAATATACTAGTACACCAGTTGCAGAAAGAAAGAAATGTTTTGTTTGACAATATACTCAACACATTTTATTTACGTTTATATAGCGTCAGAAATATGGTTAAGGACCACAAAACAATTTGAAAGGAAACTCGCTGCCGCGACTCCAGGGGCTACTCTTTCAGATTAGCAGCAATATATTACGTACCATGGCTGTTGATACACATTGGCCCATTTGTTCAAAGCAATGTATATTACTGAAACAACTGTTTTGATATATCTTCCCATTTACCGGGAGCCACAGTCAACTGAAAACCAGCCTAATATGGGGGGGAGAGATGACTACTTTAACTTTAAAGTGCCAGTGTCTGGTTTAAAAAAATATTTAACCATTTAGAATATATCTTGTACGTTTGTTTGATGCGCTCCACGCTCCATACTTCTGACGCAACAATCTGCCGTACTATATTTAGATCACGAGATAAACGCCTTGTTTCAGCGGGTTGCTTCTAAATATTTTGATTTGCGCATGCGGAGAATTTCCATGATGAGCCCACGTTATAGTCTCTTTATGGAGTAACCTGGCTACAACTCAGCAACAGCAGTTAAAAATAGCACAACTCGTGGATTTTGGACCGTCAAGTCGTAGAAACATGGCGTCTTGATTTGAGTATTGATTTTGGTAGTGGTGATATTATTTGATAGAAAAGACGCACGAATTTATTAAAACTGTAATAAACTATAGAAAACAGACACTTCACCTTTAACATTTGGAAATACATACATTGTACATGCTTCTGCATTTTGTGTTCAGTTTCTTTTCACAAATATAATTATGATAACCATATATTGACTAGAACGACGTTTTGTGGAAATGTAGAATATATACAAAATGTTGTATAACAATTACTGTCATGCACTACGATTATCACGAACTATTTACGACATACGGAACTATTTTTGGTAGAACGAATTCTGTTCTACAATCTAATTTCAGCAAGAAAAAATATTTTGGTAGATCAAACTGTTTCAAGAAGAATAAAAAGATTTCTGAAAGATTAATCTTTTAAAACAAAACCTTTATGTATTAACAAACGTTTTCAGCAGACAACCTGTTTCCGATGGAGCGGCCGTTTCCGGAAGAATACGCAGTTTCCGGTTAAACGCTTTCGTTTAGTTACAACGGATATTTTCTTCACATCACATGATCAAGTAGCACTATCACTTATCGTGATGCCCTGTTCCCGTGTTCATTTCCAGAAGTCCTATAATGCAATTTGTTTCAAGGTAGTGATCACATTTGCACATTTTCTTTATCCCCTGCTGACCCTGGTCAGTGAGTATGAAAATAGCTCGCAGTAAGTTAATTGTTGAACAGCATGTGTGTGCATGGCAGATTAATCTAATTTGGGATTGAGTCGAAAGTCAAAACTGAATTCTATCAATGCAGTGGTTTGTTTAATCAATATGTAAATAAATATAATTAAGTCCGTTTTAGAATAGTATTACAATGTTTAATAAACATTAACGAAGAATCTTGTTTCCGCCCTGTGTGTGACACTTGGCGAAGTCACAGAGGCTACTATTTTAATAGAAAGGTGCCTTTTATATTCATTTTCGGGAGCGGGGTGTAACTCAGTAGATAGTGTGCCCGCCTTCTCAGTGGACCCATCGGTAATTTGGGCTATTTTCCGTTCCAAACAGTGCGCCACAACTGGTTCAACAAAGGCCGTGGTATGCGCTGCCATGTCTGTAGGAAAATGCATATAAAAGATCCCTTGCTGATTATTGAAAAAGAGTAGTTTATGTGGCGGCAGCGGGTTTCCTCTGAAAGAAATGTGTCAAAATGACCATATGAATGAAGTCCAATAGCCTCTGATAAGATAAAAAGCAATGTGCTCTAGTGGCGTCGTTAAATAAAACAAACTTTATATTCATTTTCAAACAGACAAGGCAGCACATACACTAGTCTTTGATACAACAGTTGTTGCCACTGAATCAAACTTGAAATAAATTGCGTAATAAATTCAACTACAGTGAATTATGTCTGAACCAGCATTTGTCTAATCCAGATTACTGAGTAAACCAGCATTTGTCTAATCCAGATTTCTGAGTAAACCAGCATTTGTCTAATCCAGATTTCGGAGTAAACCAGCATTTGTCTAATCCAGATTTCTGTCTAAACCAGCATTTGTCTAATCCAGATTTCTGAGTAAACCAGCACAATTTCAAAGTTTTGTCCAACTTCTGTAACACTTGATAAAATATGTATATACTGGTACTCTGTCTAAACCGAGCTGTGTGCCCGTGACAGCGTGCTTGAACCTTAATTAGATGTAATATAACTAACCAACCTCAGTTGTTTCCTTTATTCGAGCTCTAGTGCATTAATCAATGGACATAAATGAAAAGAAATTTCCCCTCAGACATCGTTATGGTCAAGCGATGCGTCAATCGTGGAATGCCATCTTGATGTCTGGACTAGAAATACTTTTAACGTGTTATGTCACAAACGTGTTCAAGCACGCACCTCCCGGGGACGGCATCCGGTAGCCTGGACACCCTACCTAGGACACGAAGTCCCAGTGTTTACTTTAGAACGTTTTAAAATGAGGTCTTCCATTGCACCATGATGAGACACATATCTGACACCCTACCTAGGACATGAAGTCCCAGTGTTTACTTTAGAACATTTTAAAATGAGGTCTTCCATTGCACCATGATGAGACACATATCTGACACCCTACCTAGGACACGAAGTCACAGTGTCTACTTTAGAACGTTTTAAAATGAGGTCTTCCATTGCACCATGATGAGACAAATATCTGACACCCTACCTAGGACATGAAGTACCAGTGTTTAGAACGTTTAAAAATGAGGTCTTCCATTGCACAATGATGAAACACATATCT
>JAUTWP010105278.1:0-11837 GCA_033042655.1 Cyathermia naticoides
ATGGAAAAGTGCATATAAAAGATCCCTTGGATACAGCTTTAGGTGTGAAACACACGGTATTTGTAACTCATAGTCTTAGCATCTGGAACAATAGGCCTACCTATAATATTCGTTGAATTATCAATGACGGGGTAAAAAGTGAAAGGGGTGGCGAACCCATCGTTATTGCAGTTAATGTTCAGCGTTTTTTTCTGTTTTTGTTTGTTGAGTTTGTGTGTGTGTGTGTGTGTGTGTGTGTGTGCGTGCGTGCGTGAGTGCGTGTCGTGTTTGTTCTCTCTCTCTATCTCTATCTATCAATCTATCTATCTCTCTACAAAGTGACTGTCAAGATGTGTCTCAATTTAAGAACCAAAAAACTTAATTTTTATCAATGTATGAAATGAAAATTTTAAAATGTGCTCTATTCCTAACGTTGACATCTGCAGATATATCAAGAAGACCTTTATCTTTCACATTCTTGATTTATGGCACGATATAATCTTACATCCACAAATAACATTTGTCTGCTAGCCCACACTTAACTAAAAATATAATATTAATTGATTTTGTGTGGGTGAAATATGGCTTTACCGCTTAATAATCAATAGAAAAAACTCCCAAGACTTTGTGGTTTGACCGCGGAGACACTTTGATCCATCAATCCTTAGCCGGAAGTTCCAAACTAAATCCTTCGTGGTCGCTGCGAGATTGCGTGAAATCTGCTGTGTTAAAGTACAACAAAAATAGTTATTATTAAAGCTGCAATGTAGCTGTAATGTCTAAACTATTTTAAATATTTAACTATTTAGAATTTGTCTTTAAAGCGTCAACATCTAGAATAATTTAAATAGTTAACCATTTAGAATAGATGTTGGTTGTATTTATTTTCGTGCTTACGTCCAATTAAGGTTCAAGCACGCTGTCACGGGCACACGGCTAAGCTTCCATAGCTGTCTGTCCAGGACAGATATTAATGCTACTAGAAGAGAGGAAACCCGCTACCGCCACACTAGTGCGTCAACTTTTTTGATAAGCAGCAAGGGATCTTTTTTATGCACTTTTCCATCAATGTTATTAAATATGCAATGTATGTTGACTACATATATTAAATAGTTAACCATTTAGAAATATAATTAATGCTCCAGATTTGCTTTGTTCTCGCAAGTATAGTGGTGGTAAGTCATATTGATATGAATAAATAAGACTGACATTTTAAACTCGCATGACTGGTGTTATCTTGGTGTTATTCATTTTTATCATTCACAATGGATGTTAAATCTGAGCATGATCTTGTAGTGATGGGTGAATGCTGTTAGAGACATTGATCCTGATTGCATCACATCAGTTTGGCGCATGCCATGCTGGTTTCATAATAGGAGTTTATAACGGGATATCTGTGCTGTGGACAACACAGAGAAATACGAGTTGGTGAAAGTCCAGTGATATATCGCACAATATTGCACAAACAGTAGGTTTCTATCATCAGAAGTATCGCCAATATTGCACAAACAGTAGGTTTCTATCATCAGAAGTATCGCCAATAAATCACAAGCGGTAGTTTTTGAAGTACTGCTAGTAGGCCGGCCCCCTATTGTACAAGAGGCTGTTTAGTTTCAAATTAAGCAAATATTGCCCTCTAGGTAACCCTGGAGTGCGAATATTATGCTTTGATAGTTAATTAGTAGGGATATTTCTAAATACATGTATAACATTACTGTTTTTCAAACGACTGTCAATCGAGATGGTACTGAAAACAACCACTTTGTAGATAGTGAACGTTTAGATTAGCATCTTCCATCAGTGTGTCTGGTCAGGATAATTTTATAAACACACCTTATATCACAATCTATTATTGGTTTCTTAACTAATTTATACAACCATATACCCACGTATGGCCCTGTCGTTGTAACGAGGATTTAATTTTGACTGACATTCACGTTTAATACAACATGAAGACATTCAACTTATGACCGGACTGAGTTGATGCAAACAGTTAGAGACAACTTGTAACCCATTCCATATACAGTGGACTGTCCAAACCAGGTCTAGTTGGGACCAACATAATAATTAATATGCCAGTTTTGACAGAGTCTCGGTATAAACAGATTTTATCCAGTGTTAAGTGGCCAAACCAGGTCTAGTTGGGACCAACATAATATGCCAGTTTTGACAGAGTCCCAGTATAGAAAGATTTTTATTCAGTGTTGTGGCTGGATGGGACTTTGAAATCGTGCCTGTTTACACAGATAAGACAAATCCTGGTTTAGACAGTACTAAGAAATCATAACTGTTTACCACATTGAAAATATTTTTATCGATCTCCTACGGGTTTAGATTGGACATTGTGTATTTCAGGATAGGCGCCACACTAATAATAAGTGTATTTTTGCATGCTTCCTGTATGGCCATCGCTACACATTACACAGGCCCTGCTCACTTCGGTTCCTCTTTCATTTACTCTGTCAACACGATGATTCCCACACCACACTAAGTGGACGTCGAGTCACGCAATGGGACGTGATCCAGCTTCTGTCACGCAACTCATTGTCTGGATGGTCAGACAAGCCAGATTGAGGACCCACGCGAACAACACACACAAATAGAGTTCAAGCCCGTAGCCAGGGGGGTTCGTGGGATTCAAACGAACCCCCTTTTTCTGAAGTGTCCTTTCAAACTCTATATTATATTCCTATGAAATCAATTAAATATGATGGAGCTTAAATGGGGCTTCACCCCCTTAACCCACACCAGATGTTTTGCCCATGGACCCCACCTGGAACCTTACGAAGCCCACAGCCAAGTGTTGCTCGCAAGTGCCCGTTTAATACCAAAAAGAACCCCCTTCAAAAATCCTAGCTACGGGCTTGGTGTTCCTCTCCCAGACGCAGTGGATGACTAAAATCATAAACTGCGCCTGTGATAGGCGTCTGCTATAACAGCCTGTCTCTGAATATAGACGTTAGACAATTTTGACTTGACATAAAACATTACATAGGCGGATCAAAGGGGGGCCCCAGTGGCTTGAGTCCCCTCCAAACTTTTGTGATTTTTCAATTTTTGACTTTGGAAATTTTTTCAGGAACGTTTGTGGCACTTATGTTCATTCCATTTAACATCCCCCCACCCATATCATTGGCTTTTCTGGATCCGCTACTGTATTATCATCATTTGCTGTCAAACATCAAGATACAGTAGCAGATCTAGAAATAAAATAAGGGGGTGGGTGGATTCGGTTCTGTTAATAAATTCCTAAAATTTATGTTTGGAATGAAGACACAAAATAGAAATTGCTCAGGAAGATCGGGAGTGGCTAGCCAACCAATTCACCATCCTGGATCTTTCACTGACAACATATTATCCTCACTTTCTGTTAAACATCAAGATAATTTTATGATAACACAACGTCTCCTCTCTCGTTGATAAATAATGGTAAGGAAATACTATAAATATAATGATTGGCAATCAAATGGTTCTTTATTCAGTCCTTATTGTCTGGCCTACCATGGCGTGTTTTATTTAATTTTATCAATATGATATAAATTGTTAATTCTACATGCTTAGGTTCTGTAAATCTTGGTTATTTGTTCGTAATTCATGTCATTCTGTTTAACATCTACATCCAGAGTCAGGCTGTTATTGCAGGCGCCGATCCCGGGAGCAGTTTATTGTTCAAACCATCCGCTGCGTCCGGGAGTTTTCGTATGGGCCTTGTAACTCAAAGCAAGCATCAAAGACTAATCTCTACTGAACATTAAAAAAAACCTTTAAAATAAATCTCAGTCGAGATTAGCATAAGACTTGCAAGCATAAGACTTACGATAGAGTAACATAATTATGAAATTAATTTTGTTACATCGATCGTGTCTTCAATTTTCTTGAGACAGTAGGAGGACCCAGGGGGGTTGACTATTATAATGGTCATGTGACATGTCACGATTTTGTACATTCAGTTAATTGTGACACTTTCCATGCTTCGCTGGTAAGCTCTTCTGTAGATAATAAATTCCTGTGATATAATATATATTAAATTATGTGACATAAATGGATACTGATTAAAACATAGGCTATTGATTATAATAATTTATTGCACATCCCAGGCGCCGTTCTATTTTTTACGTTGTAAATAATTTTGAGAACGTTTGTGTTACTTAGGCTTGTCATTGCACGCACGCACCCTCCCCCAAATGAAATTTCTGGAACCGCCACTGCATGTTAATTTTTAGGATGCTGACAGGAAGTATTGTATTCCACGGACGGATCGTGAAAAAATGTCAACTTTGTGGATTCTTTGACGACGACGTTCATAGCTGGAACTAATGAATTGTTTTTAAAAGAAATATGACATTGCATTTTTAGTTTCATTTAATTTTTATTACAAAATGTATTATTATTGTTGTTTAAAACAATTACAGAAATTAATTTTTATCTACCTAGGTCACTCAAAGGGACTGTTCAACAATTATTTTAGGATACAATTAGACTACCAATATATAAGTGGACATTCAAATATTCCGTAACGTTGTTGGGTGGGTGGGTAGATAGGTCCAAGGGTTATGCACTGTTATTATAGTTTATCATTACAAAGTGTTAAATCAGCAAGAAGGTGTCTAATTCTGACAAAAATAGTGTTACGTAATATTTGAACTGCCCCCAATAGTCAAAAAGTTTTAATTTATCTGATAATTGTTGAAATTATTTTTGTGCATGTATAGGCCTACAATTGATGTTCAAACACGCTGTCATGGACACACATCTCTGTTTAGTGAGTCCAGAAAATATGTTAATGGAATAAAGGACACACTGCTGCCATGGTCTTAGGCCACAAAAACGGTTATTATCTTAAAAAAGTTTTTGATAATAATAAAAAATGCATGCAGGCATTTTTTTTTCAAGGGGAATACTTGACCACATACAGGGTATCATCAGATCGATCCTTCTCAGTGGACTCAGGGCTATTTTCCGTTCAAAACTGTGCTCCATAACTGGTTCATCAAAGGTTGTGGTATGTGCTGTCATGTCTATGGGAAAGTGCATATAAAAGATCCCTCGCTGCTTATCAGAAAGATTATTATGTGGTTGCAGCATGTTTCCTATAAAAGAAATTTGTCAAAATGACCATATGAATGACATCCATGCAATAGCCAATGATAAGATAAAAATCTATGTGCTCCAGTGCTGTCATTAAACAAAATAAATTTTACTTTTTCCCTGTATACAGTGTAGCACAAACCATGACTATTAGTAAAGCAGTTGGAATGGAATGGACATATGTTTAACATGCTTACATCAGAGAAGTGTTCAAGCACGCCTGTCGTGGGCACAGACTCTGACTTGGCCAGAATTTTTGTCCAAGACAGGAGGGGGGTGGGGAGGAGATAAAAATTAGCTATTGTTTTACAAGTTACAAATCATTAAATTTAATACAACATGTCAGGACTATAATTAAGAAAAAGATAAATCACGAGAATTTTACAGGCGTTGTTGGCCATTGATGTAGTGTGTGATGTTGACATAGAACTGAATCAAGAACACTGAAATCACACTCGTTACCTGCACCTTTGATCTCTCGCCACACCTTGCAGAGTGGACAGGTGAGACATTCACTGTGGGCTGCAGTGGTTGATGTTTATTTGATCACTTTGTAATCAGCACATTTGTAAGTCAGCCCATGTTGTGTGTGGAAGTGAAAGTATGTTATCACACAAAACAACTATGTAGTTATGTCCTGGACGCAGTGGATGGCTTGAACCATAAACGGTGCCCGGGAGAGGTGTCTGCTACAAAAGCCTGGCTCTGAATATAGATGTTAAACAACATACACACAAAATTATACAACTAATTTTCTGTCCTGGACACAGTGGATGGCTTGAACCATAAATGGCACCCAGGAGAGGAGTCTGCTACAACAGCCTGGCTCTGAATGTAGACGTTAAACAACATACTATCCTATGTAGTTATTTGTCCCAGGAGCTCAGCCAGTAGCATGCCCACCTTTGAAGCGGTTGGTCATTGGATCAATTCTTCTCAGTGGATCCATCTACAGTTTGGGATATTTTCTGTTCAAACCAGTGCTACACAACTGGTTCATCAAAGGCTGTGGTATGTGCTGTCCTGTCTGGAAAAATATCCCTTTCTGCTTATCTGAAAAAGTAGCCCATGTGATGGTGGTGGATTTCTTCTGGGGACCATCAGTTGCAAATATCATGAGCTAAAAGCTTTATGATGGAAGGATGTAATCCTTTACCTGGTTTTAGAATTGTCCAGTATTTAACATCATTTCTTATGAATTCTATTCCATGTTTTTGTCTTTTATAAACACATTTAACCATTGACTTTTTAAGTTGAATTGTTAATTAATTTTAAAACCTTAATGGATTTCATCAGAATCCATTTCTAAACCATTCATTTGCAAAAAGAAAGGGAAAAAACGTCATTGAAAATATGTTTAATATAAACCTGTTATCAAGTATACATTTAATTCAGTGATTAAAAAGTAAAGTTTATTTTGTTTAACGACGCCACTGGAACACATTGATTTTGATCTTATCATCGGTTATTGGACATCATTCATAGGGTCATTTTGACACACATATTTAGAAGGAAACCCGCTGCCACCACATAGGCTACTCTTTTTTGATAAGCAGCAAGGGATCTTTTATATGCACTTCCATAGACAGAACAGTACATACCACGGCCTTTGTGGACCACTGGTTGGAACAGAAAATAGCAAACATTGGGTAATGTGAGTGTAGAAACTAACCATAGACAGAAACATCATGACTGTTCATTACATTAAATAGATTTATTTATTAAAACTCAACTTTTGCAACAAACAAAAACAACAGAAGAGATATTTTACCAGTGGCCAAAAAATCCCACCAGTGAAGCACCTCACCTACGGAAATTTATACAAAACCAGTGGCAATTGCCTATGGTGCTGTTGTTAAATTCAAGCCCTGTAGTGTACATGATAGGAACCGACATGTTAAAGGGCCTATCTCTTCAGCGTACAGATGTTTCTGTTGGAAATTCAACAATTGTAAGAGGTCACCGGTGCTGCCTTTACATTCAAGCCTTGGCATGGCAATATAACTGTATGTCGTCATGCCATCTTATAACTCGCTTGGGAAACCACTATAAACAGAATTATGTAATAACCTTTTTTTAACAATCCCCACAGTTGCTAGAACAGGAAATAGCAAAAATTAGAGGAATCGATCCTTAGACTCTTAACACTGTAACCAAGTGCTTTACCATTAAGGTATAGCCAACTCAAGCAACATGCATTTAAAAGCACCAACAGACTCCATCAAGAAAGACATATTATTCCAGCTTGACATTCTCATCACTTAGTTATGGTCAATACTTCAAGGATCATTTAACAAGCATGCTAGTTGTCAATACCGTAAATCATTAAATATTGTTGGACCTATTGTGTTATCTCTCATTTTGACCACAGATCAACATATCAAAAGCTATGAAATGTGCTGTCCTGCCTAAAGTGAATATAAAAGACCCTCACTGCTTTTGGAAAGAGTAACCTTATGTGGTAAGATTTGGTTTTTCGAAAAGACCATGAGTCAGAAATACTGTATGTTTGACAACTCATAGCTGCTGAGTAAAAAAAAGTGTTAAGTTGCTGTTAAACAAAATTCTTTCTTTTTTAACTGTTTATCCGTGAATAATAACACTTCAAGGTATAACTTAATTTTAAGGTTAAACAGTAAGCCACTTTATTATTACTGACCCAACCAAATGGAACACTGAAGTAAAACAAACTCATTTCTGTAGAACCGGAAACAGTTGAAGCAACTTTAAATATGGTTACTGGATTTCAAGATTGCTGACAGTTCATGATTCACAATAAAATAAAGAGCTGCTTCAGAATAGTTACTAATGCAACCATCTGGAACTGAAATTAAAGGATCTCAGATGTAAAGAGGAGGAAACGGTTGAAGCGTAGGCTCAATAGTGTAGCATGTTAGCATGAGGAACAAAAGGGAAGCTGCCTGATTACTGGTGATTATTGCCAGTCTCAGAACATTGCTGAACAACCGTTGATTCAATGAAGAATGTCAAAGTGTCAAAGCACCATTAGACCATTGGTCGTATCACAGCTAATTGATGGCAGTGGTCGTATCACAGCTAATTGATGGCAACTATACTTGAGCTGGCACAACTGATTAATAGCTAGTGTGATCCATCATTACAAAGGGAAACGGCAACTTAATTAAATTGTCCAACTTTAGAAGTCAGTATGCAGTTCAGTTTCAGTAAAGCAGTGAGAATGTCACCAGGATTAATTAGGTTGGCAGTTAATAGGATTTAGTCAAAATCAAGATAATGCAGGATAGAAGATGGATAGATTTGGATTGTTTCATCCCAGTTCCAGTCCATCTCAAGATTAATAAGTTCAAAGAGCATAACAGTAAAGGAGTCCAAACACTACAGACATTTACCATTTCTAATAATGGTAATAAAAGAAAATAATAATAAAAACAAATAGAAAACTCACATCTGGTTGCAATAGTTATATACATTACAGTTCTTATAATTTGGATCATCTCATAACAGCAATTTTATAGGAATATTAACAAAGTAAATACCCAACAATGATAAAAAAGCCATCACAAATCAGTTTTTGCAACAGCTTTTTATGGCAACCCTGCCGACTGCCACCATGAATTTCGAGGAGTGATAATTATTAATAGATCAAACAACCATGACATTTATTTATATAAACAAATCAGCTATTGGGTGTTATTCTGTGGTAAAAAAGTAAATTATTTATTATAGCTAATAGTTACAAAAATATTAACATTATGTTTTACTACATGTATTATGAATCTTACACTAGACAATGGACATAGATTAATTATTTCTCGAGTCACTGTACAATCCATACCTGATATAAACTATTTTATTATTTTACTATCATTAATCTTTATAACTAAACATAGTAACATTTTACTAAAGTCATCTTGGTTTTTACTGTCACAGTGGTGACAGATTTTACAATTGTTGTATTCTACTTTTATGTATAATATATTCTAGAAGTAAAAATAATCAGTTGCCTTGTTACCAGTGACCACATGGGCATGAGCATGGGCAAAATTATTAACGTGCTTCCATCACAAAATGTTCAAGCATGCCTCCACTAGGCATGGCTTCTGGGATGATAGGAACCCTACCCAGGGGCGGTGTGACCACATGTTTAGTCAATGCTTATAAAGAATAATTCTAACTATTCAAGCCTGGCACAATCTAACCCATGGGTCTACAAACATTATTTGTACCTTGTATTCTGTACCTTGTATTCAAGCCAGTTTTTCTTATCTGTTACCATGCTTGCTACCAAGTACCAGTCATTTAATTTTGTATCTTTCTTAAATGAAACATCAATTTCTGTTTTAGTAATTTACAATATGTTTTACAACTTTACATAAATGACACTGGTGACACGATTATACTTCTTTTGAAATTTACCTCACATAGAAAAAAACAGAAAACCAAACAAATTTCCTACCTTTTCTGCCAGCATGTCATGAGAATGGGCACAAAAGCATGACTCTGCCTGGTCTGTCCAGTTTGGTGTTAGTACATGCAACATCAACGTTCCAGCATGAATAATGGTCCATCGTCACTCACATTACCCAATGTTTGTGCCTTATTGCGCTGGATGAATTTAGGCCTGAAGGCAATGTGTTCATTCACCTGATGGTTAGCAGGTCTGAGAAAATCCATAGAGATGCCATAGATCCACTCGCACTTTAATCAAATATGATCAGAAATCAATTGAAACCAATTCAAACATGCTCACCAGCACATGTGTCTCACCAACAAGACATTATCCAACAGAATTCAGAACAAGTCCATCATTGAGCTTAGTAGATTTAACAATTGTTAACAACACTTCCCGATAGAAAAAAACATTAGTTTCATATGTAAACCACAAGAAACTATCCACCAGAATTCAGAACAAGTGCATCATTGAGCCTAGTAGACTCAACAATTGTTGAAACTTCCCGATACAAAAAAACATATAAACCAAAATATATAAACCACAAGAAACTATACAACAGAATTCAGAACAAGTCCATCATTGACTCTTAACAATTGTTAACAACACTGCCTGATACAAAAAAAAACAGTTTCATATGTAAACTGGAACATATAAACCACATGTTACAATCTAAGATAATTCAGAACAAGCCCATCATTGTAGCTAATAGACTTAATTCAAAACAAAACTGGTTGATACAAAAAACCATCTGTTTCACATGTAAACTGGAATATATACTAGCAAACCACATGTCACAAACCAAGATAATTCAGAACCAAGTCCATCATTGTAGCTAATAGACTTAATTCAAAACAACACTGGTTGATACAAAAACCAATGGTATTTTAAGATGCCAAAACCATGTATGAACTGGTCAGATGTTACTCATGAAGAATTCTAATTCCTAAGAACATGTTTTGGTATATAAACCCTTGACGTGTTATTCAAATATTGGAATTCGTGGAAAAAAAATTAAAAATATATATATAAAAAACAATTCATAACTGTTATTCCCATATTCATTTTTGTTTTACAAAATATTAATTAACAAATACAAACCTGCATGTAAATGTCTTAAAAGTATTAACATAAAAAACACATTTTGAAGATAGTCGTTATAATAGATAATGATATTTGCACGCCCTGTAATCATTAAACTCGGAGAATCAATGAGAATTACTGACAGGAAACCCACCTTCTTGTCTGCTACAACAACATGTAGCTTGTTACAAAGAAATAATTAATTAAGCACACATGCATGTGTATTAAAATTACATCTACATACATGAAACAGTGTAGCAATACATACAGCTTCTCCTGATAGTATTAGCTTTCTAATGAAGATAACATTCTACATATCAATGTATGTGGCTTAATTAATTTGGATACACCGCACAAGCACAATCAATAAAGTAGAGGAAACTCGGAACCAAAAGCATTGAAAACTACAAATGACCAAGACACGGAAAAGAAAAATCCAGAAATCTACCAACTTGTCTAATTTAAGTCCTTTATTGATTTGAGGGTCCCTGATAAGAAGGTATCATAATCCTTGAAGAGAAATTTACTCTGTGAAAATCATAGCAGCCATATTGGTTATTATATTTATTTTCGTGCTTACATCCAATTAAGGATCAAACACGCTGTGACGGGCACACAGCTCAGCTTACTGAGCCTGGACAGATGTTAATGATAGTAGAAGATGGGAAACCTGCTACTGCCACATTGGCTACTCTTTTTCGATAAGCAGCAAGAGATCTTTATAATATGTACTTTCCTATAGCACAAACCATAGCCTTTGTTAAACTAGTTATGGAACCACTGGTCAGTGTATGTGGTTACACCTACCCATTGAGCCTTGCGGAGCATTCACTCTGGGTTGAAGTCAATACTGAATTTATAAATCCAATGCTTCGACTGAGATTCGATCTCAGTACCTACCAGCCACAAATCTGATAGCTTAACCACTGCACCACCGAGGCCGGTTAGTCCTTTATTGATTTGAAGGTCCCTGATGAGCAGGTATCTAAGCACAACCCCTCAAGAGAATTTACTGTGAAAAATGGTAGCAGCCAGTGTAGAGTTGTCCAATTATAGGGCACTTGAGAAGGTCAGAACACCTGACCTTCATCATGTGTCCACAGCAGATGCCTGATTAGATTTTTAGTTAACCTCATCATGCCATTCCATCATGTCAAGTCAGACTTAGAACCAATTAATAGTATTGCACTCGGAAGTAGTCACACGGATTATACTAGAACCTAGTGCTTGCCATGTCACTAGTATTGCACTCGGA
>JAUTWP010105389.1:0-11834 GCA_033042655.1 Cyathermia naticoides
ATACAGGTTATATTGTACTAAATTAGCAGATTTGGGAAAAACTAAAGGTGACCTTTGAAGACAGGTGGCTGCTTAATACAGGTTATATTGTACTAAATTAGCAGATTTGGGAAAAACTAAAGGTGACCTTTGAAGACAGGTGGCTGCTTAATACAGGTTATATTGTACTAAATTAGCAGATTTGGGAAAAACTAAAGGTGACCTTTGAAGACAGGTGGCTGCTTAATGCAGGTGGCCACTTGAGCAGGTTTGACTATATATATACTGACACCCATAGAAAACACATCACCTTGTCTTCATATTTGTTAGTTATATTTATTTTTGTGCTTACATTCAATTAATGTTCAAGCACGCTGTCACAAAAATTGGTCAAACAAAAGAGTGCTTCATATTCTATAACTGTCAGTATTAACACATCTGGGACAGGAACAAAGGGGGGGGGAGAGAGCAGAGGGGGAGCATGGTCACACTAATAGCTGTCAGTATTAACACTTGGTAGGTCACCAACAAACAACCAATGAAAACAAAGGAGATGCTGATACGAACTCGACACCCTCTAATGAATGAACAAATCACAGAAGGTAATGAATGCACACAATGATTCTTGGTGGAGGGGATATTGACAACATGAAATATGCATCAGGATCAATATGTACATTGAGATTCTATTTCTCCATCAGAAAGCTGGAATTGATGTGAATTCCTGTTATTCTGACGTTACTCGAGACAGCTCTAGTTCATGTGACTATAATTGAACAATACACGGTTTGGAATATAGACTGCTTTCAAGATTGAATCTTTATAAGGTATCAATATTAAAATGGCAGTGTCTGTTTAAAATATTTAACCATTTAGAATATATGTTGTAAAATACACATTCTACACGGTTTTGGAATCTTTATAAGGTATCAGTATTAATATATTTTACTTTAGAATATATGTTGTGAAATACACATTCTACACGGTTTTGGAATCTTTATAAGGTATCAGCATTAATATATTTTACTTTAGATAAACAATATTAAAGGGGCAGTGTCTGGTTTTTAAATATTTAACCATTTAGAATATATCTTGTATGTTTGTTTGATGCACACCATGCTCCATTCTTCTGATGCAATGATCTGCTGTACTATGTTTAGGTCATGTGAATAGCACCATGATTTAGCGATGGTGGACAGCTGGCGACACGCCTTGTGATTTATAATGTATTTTGCGGGATCTAATTACGATACAGCAAATTGTTTCATCAGAAGAATGGAGCTTGGTGTGCATCAAACAAATGTTCAAGATATATTCTAAAGGGGTTTGAATGTATTTATTTTAAAGGACATATCTTTTCTCGATTCTGTTATGATATTTAGAATTTAAAAGGACTAGAACTGTATTATTTAGGTTGTTTTAATTCCTTTCAAAGATTATAATTATGGAAAGTGTATAAAAAACATGAACTTTCTGCAAATTACATAAGTTCAAAATACATCTAAACCAAAGTTTTTCTTGATAAAAAATATAAAAAAGTAAACATTGTCTGCCAGACAAAGTTTACTTTTGGATTCTTTTCCAATATTTGGCTAAAGCCGATGCGTTTTTTTGTTTTTTGTTTCTCGATTATCATACTTACGTGGTAGTTTGACCACACAAATTTCCAGATCGGTAAGTGAATAACCGATGTAGCCAACTTGTAAATATTTTTTATGCATTTTGACGTATCAGTTAATACCTGTAAATACGGTTCTAATCCCTTTTAAGCAAATGTTTTTTTTATTAAGAAAAACTTTGGTTTATCTGTACTTTGAACTTTATGTCATTTGTAATTTACAGTAATTTTGTGATTTTATATACACTTTCTATAGATAATTATAATCCTTGAAATGAATTAAAATAACCGAAAAATATATATGCTTCTAGCAGGTTTAATTAGTGAAGTTGGTCTGAGTGTCAGCATCTTAAATGTGAGTCACATCTACTCAGAATTACTAAGACTAGCATCAATTAAATTGTACTTGTCCTCAGTGATTTCAACTCTCTGGTATGTATATAAACGTTTTTAGGTATGGACACATTGGCTTAATTTTAATGATAATTGATGTTTGTACGTCTGACTTGACAATGATCCACTAAACATGGTGTTCAATTTGTTTGTTTGGTATTTCAGTACAGCTTATGTATTTTACAGATTATTAATTTCTCTGTCATTTCAGATGATTATCCAAATGAGATTGGTTTGAAAATATTAGAATGTAAGTCTCTTGACATCGAAGAATTTGATGGAATTAACAGTGATGCAGAATGTTCTTCCAGATCTATGGACATGGTGAAATCTATTTCTGAACTCCAGAATGATCAACACGAAAAGGAAATAGATCAAAATCCTGTGCTTTTCAAGAAGGTTGTATCTGATTCTGACAATACAAATCAGGAGAAATCCATAATGTGCCTAAAACATAATGATAACATTGATGCTCTAATTTCTGAAGTTCAAAACCTTCCTTCAGAAACTGTTGATTCGTGTGAGGATAAGGAAATAGAAAATTATCTTGTCAATGTTCAAGACAAAGAGGTGAGTTATTTGAATAATGTGGAAAAGACATCTAATGACGGTGACACACTTCAGGATTCATGTCCTTTGAGAGACTACAGTTCAGATATTTTTAATCACATTCAGGCTCCCGCTTACCATTTTTATGTCTGTGGAGGCATGTGCTCTTTTTCTTGTCTCTTACCAGGAGATTTTAAACAGCATTTGTTGATATGCAAATATATGCAGAGTGGTTCGTTTACATGCTTTCATTGTGGCTTTGTTGGAGATACAGTGGAAGTGCTTATGAAACATGTGCACAAGCATGCTGCTTGTCACAAGAGCATTAGTGCCAAACCACCAAGTGCAATATTTTTATGTAGTATTAAAAACTGTAAATTTAGCACCAATATTCTTAATGCCTTTTATGGTCATTTTTGTCAAGTTCATCCAAATCTATCTTCATATACTTGTACCAACTGTGAACAAGTGTGCCCAACTGTTCAAGATCTAGCAAATCATTTGAAAGAGAATTTGTTGAGTGTTGTTAGTTGTAAGCATTGCATGGCAAAGGATGTAGACAAGCAAATTGTGATGGAACATATTTTATTTGAACATCCCGGAAAAGGAAAAATGTTGAATACTGTGAAACAACTCTTATGCAAAGAACGAAAACTGCATCAATATTATGCATGTCAAAATTCACTTAATGTGATAAATGCTCCTACAGATGTAACTAATGCCAACAAGCAGACAGTAACAGGATCTGGTGATCCTGTTCTTAAATCTGTCTGTGGTAGTAACATGCAGAACCATTCCCAAAAACCAAAAATAAATGAAAACAAGAAAAACAGGCGTAATTCTTCTGGAGATTGTTTTTGTTGCCATATTTGCAGCTATATTGCAAATGATTCAAGTGAACTTGATGATCACCTTGCATGCCATGCACACACACAAAGTGAAGATGACATGTTATGTTTTGTTTGTCCTGCTTGCCCCATGCAGGTTAACACATTGAAAGAGTTTGAAATCCATGCAGCATGTCATGAAGAAAATGTTTCATTTTGGCTTTATGAATGTGGTCATGATGATTATCAAACCAGTCAAGGGACAATGATGCTCAAGCACATCAGGAAAGAAAATCATCCATGTGAAAGTGAAGTCGACTTGCTGCATGCTGAAGAAAAGTATATTACTAGCAAAGTGATTAAGTGTGCTTGTTGTAAATTCAAAACAACCAGAGTTGCCTGTTTGGATGAACATATGAAAGGACACACAATTATAACTTCTAAGGCTCCAGCTGTGAGAGTTGCTGCTCATTCCACAACTGATGTTGTTGCAACTTCTGAATCCACCACAGCTGACAGATTGCATTTGAAAAAACAGAAGGCTGGTACGAGACAAAAGAGGGTTAGGTCTCATAGCAAGGATGAAGGCAGATCTGTTCCAAAAAAAGTGACAAAACGACGGTTCTTTTCTGATACTGATGCATCTAAAATACACAACTCCATGAAAGATGAAGTAGTCTTCATTGTTCCAAGTAACAGTGTTTTTCAAAAAGATGTGGCTTGTCCACTGTGTAGCTATAGAGCATTTTTCAAAAACAATCTTTTGAAACATATAGCGGAGAATCACCCCATGGTTATTGTCAAGGAATCAAGTCAATCTGAATGCTTAGATCTAGATAAATCAAACAAATCTTTATCAGAATCAAGGACTTCCAATGAAAATTATGATACTGTCGACGATTCTGAGCCTGATAAGTCAGATGATATGAAGATTGGGAGTCAGTTACTGGATGTTGAATTAGCTCCATTTTACAAGACCTCAGAAAATTTGCTGGTCTGCAAATTGTGTGAAAAACTATGTTCAAATAAAAAATTAGTGCATCATCACATTTTAGATCATCTAAAGTTGAATCTATGGCAATGTACCTCCTGTGACTTCCAAGACAATAGAAGGTTTATCATTATCAATCATGCCAAAAATGTTCATGGAACTGATTATGGTGTTGCACCTGTGAAGGATTTTCTCAAGAAACTTTCTGAACATAAACATAAGAAAAAGACCCCACAGAAAAAGGTTCAAGGAACTCTAATATTGGATAATCCATTGTGTAGTGATGAAATGAGTCAAAAATTGAAAGTTCTTTACAGACATGAAGATTGGTGTTATGAATGTGTGGTATGCAAGATGAAATACAACACCCTTATTTCCATACATAAGCATCTGCTGCAAAATCATTTGAAAATTGCATTAGTTGGTTGTGGACTCTGTTGGTTTGAAGGATTAGAGGAGCATAATGTATTGGAGCATATGTGTGATAAGCACTCTGGTAAACCTGCTAATGTATTGCATCTGAATGTTGACATTGGAGCCTCTGTGAAGAAGTTCATTGAAAGTTGCCCAAAATCTTTGTTTCCAAAGAAAAAGAAGTTAATGCTTGGCAATGATGACATGGACTCCTACTTGAATTGCCTTTATGAGGTTAATCGTCGGATGAAACTTGTTTGCTTAATATGTAAGGATGAGCTTAGTACAAAATATTCGGCTCATCGGCATCTGCTTGCACATCTTGGTGTTGATCTTGTTGGTTGTTCTAGCTGTGAATTTAAGACATTGTCAGACAGAGACATTATTGAACATATGAAGTTGAGTCATGCTGGTATTCAACTAAAAATTGATTATTTAGATGTAGACATAGCTGAGGCCGTCCGAGATTTCTTTGACAAATCATGTAAAACTACTACTAGCAAGGAAAATAAATCCAAAGAGGGTACACCTAAGAAACGAGCTGTGGAGAAATCAAAGGCAACTGGTTCTACATCAAGGGTTGAAAAGCCATCAAAAGTGCCATCTTCTCCTGGATTAAAGAGTGGTGTTAAAAAGAAAATAGTTGGTGGACTTGTAAAATACAAATGTCGCTTCTGTGAATACTTGGCATTGTCAGAGAGAAGTGTATGTGCTCACATTTTAAAAAGTCATTCTAAAAGCGAAGATAATTTGTTTAAGTGTTCAAAATGTTCATTTCAAGTGGAATCCTTAGTTGAGATTTCAAGTCATATGTTTGAGAAGCATCCAGGGGTTTTAGGACATGGATTTTATGCTGTTAATAACAATACATCTGCCATTTCACAGAATGATGATGATGTTGCAAATACCCATTCACTGATCCATAAACATGTAAAAGAAACTCAAGTGTCTTCAACAAATGACCGGTTTTCAAGTGATGTTTTTACAAGTGATAATGAAAAAACTACGAAAACCGAAATTGTTCCAACAGACAAAGCTATCTATTCTTCAGCTGATAACAGTCGATCAGTCAATGAGAAATGTATAGATGTTCAGGTGAATCGTGCAAGTTCAAATGCATCAACTGACTGCTCTGTCAGGAGCAATGAATCTGCTGTCTGTTCCATGGATAAAGATGTAGCATTTAGCTTGCAGTTAAGAGTTTCCTCTAGTGTAGACATTGGTACAAAAAACATAGATGAATCCTTTGAAGAACATCGGATAAATAATGAAAGTGTGAATAGTAATTCTATTAGTGGTGAGGAAATGTTAGATGCCATTAAAGCTGATAATGAGAAGAAAACAGTTACATGTGATTTAGTGGATAATGGTCAGAATAGTATAACTAAAACTAACATTGATGACAAAATAACTGATCCATGTATGTATGATGACATCAGTGATAATGAAACTACAGATTCAGTTAAAGAAGCCTCCAAGAAGAAAACAATTGCATGTGATTCAGGTGTTGGAAATTATGGAACTAGCAAAGATAAATCCAACATTAATGACAAAACAATTGATCCATGTATGTATGATGACATCAGTGATGATGAAACTGCAAATTCAGTTAAAGAAGCCTCTGAGAAGAAAACCATTGCATGTGATTCAATTGTTGGAAATGGTGGAACTAGCAAACATCAATCCAACACAGATAACAAAATAACTGATCCATCTATGTATGAGGACATCAGTGATGATGAAATTACAGATTCTCTTAAGCAAAATAAGAAGAGAAAAATATGTTCCAATGATGTTGGTGATACTCTCAAAAGGAAAGTTAAGTCGGATAAAACATACAAAAGAAAAAGACTTGATCCTTTGGCGGACATTAATGATAGAAAACATGTAGAGCCTAATCGTGTTGAAAAGCAAAACAATAAGAATAAAATTAGATCCTCCAAAAGTGATGGTCTATGCTCTATTAATCCTGAACCACAAAAAACTGTTGAAAGTACTACTACAAAAAAGAAAGATTTGGATACCATTTTTCAGTGTACAAAGTGCTCGTTCACAACAAAAAATGAAGAAAAATCATTTTCATCCCACTTAAAGAACAAACATGGTATTTTAAAATATGTCCAATGTGGTTATTGTTCTGCAAGATACATTGATACAAAGTCTGTGAAAAGTCACATGCATTTTTTCCATAAAGACAGACGTAACACTTACAAATTGCTACAACTAAGTTTACTTTTCAAAGAACAACCTCAAACAATTGTTAACAATTCAGTTAATGGCACATCAGAAGATGAAATCAAAAGTATTTCTTCACAGATCAAAACAGCTGAAATATTGCCTTTGAAAAACAAATCTATTAAAGTATCTAAACCAAAGGAAAACACTTGCACTTTGATAAAGAAACTTAAAGATAGCTCTTCTTCATTAAAAGTAAAGGAGTCTGATGATAGTTCAAAAAGTAAAGGTTCTCTTCAAAAGAGTATTGGAAAAAGAAAAAAGAAACACAAAACTGAGTCAAAGAATGACATTGAATCAGATCACACTACTGTATCAAGTGATAGATCTTCAAAAGTTATTTTGTGTTCAAACAAAAAAGAAAGCAAAAGGAAATTATCTCCGAAGAAAGATGGGCAGGTATCCAAAAAGGATGAAAAACAATTCAAACAGTCTTCAGTTACAGTGAAAGAAGAGGTTACATCAAGTACAGATTATCAGGAATCAAAAGGAAAGACTAAAAACAAAACAAATACCTCACCTATGAAAGGAAAGGTTTCTTCATCTGTAAAAAATGAAGTTGTTCAAAACGACAAAAAAGTTAAAACTGATAAGGGCTTACATAGTAAATACAGATGCAAATATTGCAGCTTCGAAGACAATGACACAGCAAAAACTAGGCAACACTTATATGACCACTGGCATTACAAACCCTACAAATGTAGCTTTTGTCTCCAAGGCTTTACTTGTTCTGAAAAACGTGCTCTCCATGCCAAGGATGCCCATGAAAACATATTAACATTTTGTCGGTTTAAAAGAAATGAAGAAACTGAAATATGTGCAAACAAAATGCTTAAGGTATTTGAGCAAATTGCTAAACGTGAATTTGCTAAAAGTAAAAAGATAAATATTACCCATTGTGATCAGGAAGATAAAAAGAGTGAAGATCATCTTTCAAAAGAAAAGCAAAAGCTTGCTGATAATAAATCTACTGAACATCTTTCGAAGAAGAGTAAAATGGATTTAAATTGTGAGGATGGTGAAAATTTTAAATGCTATCACTGTAATAAGACGGCACTAAGTTTACAGAGCTTGAGAATTCATTTTGGAAAGAAACACGGTGATGTGAAGAAAAAAAGTCGTTTTTGGATAGATGTTAAAACTGGTCAGCTGTGCAATATGTCTGGAGCTGTATTTGATGATGTAAATAAGACAGTCACCTACAGTCAGTCTTTCCTGTGTGGATATTGCAGTATGAGATCCAGTAAAAGGTATGTTTTTATTTTTTATTGATAATTACAAAAAATATTTTTTTCCCCTTTTTTTACTTTTGTTTTACTTTTTTTCTTTAGCTCATTGTTAATGTTAAAAAGAAATTTGTAATTTTGATAGATGACAAAATATAAACGATAGAGGATATACTCTGAATTTGTTGTGATATCAAAATTTATCCTCTATCATTTATATTTTGTCATTTTTCTCGTGTTTTTCTTTCTTGAATAATTAAATTTGCGTCATCATCAATACAGTTTAAACGCATCTGATTTGTCCAACCTTAGTAACAATGATGTCAGGGAAGTATTACATTTAGCTAACTTTATATAACGTCATATATGTCTGATGACGTCATTTTGTTTCTCGACAGGATTTTGTAACATTCAATAAATTTCAAAGAAATGTTTACAATTATTGTCACTTATGAAAAGACTGATAATGAATGATAAAAAGAATATACCCCTGGTGTGTTGTGATATCATAATTTATTAGCACTCGTTGATAAAAGTATAAAAATACTCATGCAAAAGTTTCAATAAATCTACCATCAAATTTCATTGTGTGTCTCATTTTCTTAAATATAAAAATGCAACATGAATGACATTGGTGTTGATTTCTCCGTACTTGATTAAAATCCCATATCATTATAATAAAATTTATTCAATAAGCTTCATGTGAAATGCTGATTAATTAATTAAAGACACCAGGATAATAAATTGTTTAAATAGAAAACAATATTTGTGTCACATGGAGCAGATTATTTTACTTAAATTATTGAGGATAAACAACTGAATAATAATGTGAGCTAAATGCTACAAAGAAGTTATCCTATTAGATGTCTGAATGTTAGCATAACAAAACATACTGATGGCATCCTTAGTTATAGACTAAAACTATAATTTTTATTATCTACATATTTTTAGAAGTGGTGTTGCCGACCATCAGCATTTCTCTCATGCTACACAAATTGGATTCATAGTCAACTTGAACAATGCACAGATTGTGGGTCATTCAGTTTCTGATTCATCCTGTCCCTCAACACCTGATCATTGCGCAGAACCCATGGCGAAGAGAATAAAGTTGACTAAAACACCATCGCCAATGAAAAGTTCTTGTATGTTAATTTTTTTTATATATTAAATATATATTATTTTTGGTATTTGGGCCATACATGATCAAGACTAGTCTAATTGTCACTTTTATAGAACGGTCACTATATATATAATGGGTAGATAATAATACTTTATCTTTTTTATTGATCTAGTACCAAAAACCAATCTTTGAATTGATTAAAAACAAAAAAACATTTTTATTGTTCTTGTTTTTACAAAGCAGTCTGTCAGTTTCAGTAATCTAATATATATATTTGTATAAAGATGGTTTTACCAGATTTCAAAAATGTGTAGTCAGATGGATAATAGATTTTTTGTCATGTCAAGTGGTTGTAATTAATGCATATATATATTCACTTAGTGTCTGAAATGGATTTTTTGTTTATTATTATTAATTTCAATTCCATTGCTTGTAAAACTGTTAAAAGGTTTAAATTTTTATTCTTGTTTTAAAAAATGGGATAATTTTTTTTATGATTGTTAGCTGGTTTAAATACAAATATATGTAGCAGAGCAAGCTAGTAACTTAACAACAAATTCTCAAAATTCTTAATTATATTTCATATTCTAAGAATGTACCCAGAGGTTAGTGCTGTGCAGTATACTGGTCATAGCTATAAAAAAGACAAGTATATGTATTTAATTATAGTAGTTTATGAAAAGGGCCATTCCGTGGTAATGATTTGAGCCAGGACGTGACATTTTCACTCTTTTGAGACCCATTCACAAAAAAATCTGTTTTCATAGCAAGTGATGTTTAACCTTTTATAAAGACAATACACATGGTACTATAAGTATGCCATATCTGTTTTTGTCTGACATGTAACATTTTACCAGAAATTCAAAAGTAAAACATGCCAGTACGTGACAAAATTTGGACATCATAATTTTTACTATACATTCAATTCCAAAACTCTGCTCTCCTAGAAAGTTAGATGCTTTTTAAAATGTATTCTGTGGTAGTTTATCCAGTCTGTTTCAGAATACCACATAGCCATTTACCAGAAAATTACAGTTTATGATTTTAATTTTGGTTTTTAAAAATTAAGTATGAGCCAGGACGTGACAAGCCAGGATGTGACAATTTGTCCAGTGTGCTAAAACAGTCATTATTCTTTTTCTGTATAAAAATTAAAATACATTTTTGCTAGGTTAACACATGCTTGTCCATAATTGTTTAATAACAAAAAATATGATATAAAAAATTATGTTTGAGATCAGATTCATCATCGTCATCATCACGATAGTATACAATTGCTGTGAACAGAGTTACTTATTCAGCACATCAATGAGCAGACATCAGGGGTGCACAGATTGTGAAACTGTCCTTGCATAACCCTTTTTACATTCGGGTTATTTTTTTTCCTGTTCAGTATTGCTGCATTTTTTCATAGTTCCATATTTATTTTAATAATTATTACTTTCAATTTATTAAAAACACACTAAACGGTAACACTATCCTAATGATGTACGTGATGTACCTAAATTACGTCTAACTGAGAAACATGATGAATGGCTACGAAATGTACTGATAACGTTTCCGTTTAATTTGCATATTCTACTTTTTACATTATCGTGTTAGATGTTTTCATAATTGTATTATAAAAAAATATTGATATTATAAAAAAAAATATTTACAAGAGTATTATGCTGTTTGAAAACTTAATTTTTTAAATAATAATGAAACTCTTCATAACTTTAGTTTAGTCATAATGATATTTATAATTACAAACACAAATAAAAATATAATAAATTTTATTATTTTTAAAAAGGGTTTCGAAAACGAAAAGGGTCAGACAACAATTTGTGTTATGCTGCAGGTTCAACTAATTGATCAATGGGGTACCGGCACATTTAACACGCCGATAGGTGGTGCTGATGTTCAACTAGGTTAGAACATGCGATGCCGCTGATGTAATTAGCATTGTTTTCATCGCGTAGGCCAACTAAAGACGTTATTTAAAATAGTTATAGATCCCTATTATTAGTATTAATGCAATAAATTAATGTATACACTTATTATCAATCAGTGTATGTTGTTTATAATTTTTAATAACATTTGGGCTATTTGTTATTGGTCTTATTCATGTTCAAGCGTAGGCTATAGTTCGCTGTGGCGAGATCGCCGTACATTGTTCTAGATAGCCGAAGGAAATACGCTGTTTACAACTATTTTATATCAATAAAATACATCAATGTACATACACATATTATTATTATTCAGTCAGTCATGTTGTTAATATTTTAATAACTTGTAGGCTATTTTTATTGTTTTTGTTTAAGTTTTACTGTTTAGATTTCGCTAATGTGACGAAATAACCTTACATTCTATTTTCTACTGGGCGAGATTGCCATGCTATAACTGCCGTTCAGTGCATGTTATTATTATTATTATTATTGTTATTGATATTAATTTATTTTTAACTTGTTCTTTGTTTTATTTTTCGTTTACTCCAATTTAT
>JAUTWP010105500.1:0-23081 GCA_033042655.1 Cyathermia naticoides
GCAAGGAATCTTTTATATGCACTTTTCCATAGACAGAACAGTACATACCACGGCCTTTGTTGAACCAGTTGTGGAGCTGGTTGGAACGGAAAATAGCCCAGACCGCAGTTGGGTCCACTGAGAAGGATCGATCCGACCGAACGCTTCAAAGGCGGGCGCGCTACGGTCTCGGCTACAGCCCGCTCCTATATTGCTTATGGTACAATTTATTTTTAATAAAATATATGGGTGGGTGGTGACAGGATTTTTGTTTTATATATAGAGAGTAATTTCTGAGAAACAGGAAAACACACGATAACGCCATGATCGTCATTGTCATGTTTATAGAGAACAGAAATATCGTCACAGGCGAGACAAAATAGGTGCATAGCTGCGATATATCAATAGTTAATATAAAACGACTTGACTGTGTATGTATCCAGTGTATAATATAAATACCCAGGTGCATCTAGGTCAAATAAATATATTGGTTGTTATGGGTTGCAGCAGATTATGTTTGCTTTGGTTGCACTTGCACATGGTATTAATATTGTGCAGACAAGACTACGGGGATTAAATTGAAAATGTCTTTAACACGACAATCCTGTCAAATTGACTATACATTAACAAGCCAAAGCAATAGTTTCTGATATCAGTGATAGTAGTAATTCTGTTTGACAACCTCATGGTCGAATGGTTATGCTTCAGTTTGAACAGATTTCCTATGCTTATGGCTAAAGAGTTTGTTTTATTTAATGACGCCACTAGAGCACATTGATTTTTATCTTATCATCGGCTATTGAACGTCATACATTTTGTAATTTTGATATATTTTTAGAGGAAACCCGCTGCCGCCACATAGGCTACTCTTTTCGATAAGCAGCAATGGATTTTTATATGCACTTTCCCACAGACTTGACAGCACATACCACGGCCTTTTATTAACAAGTTGTGGATTATGGCTAAATGGACATGTTATGTGTTTGAATGGATGAAGAAAATAATATAATGTTTGTTTTGACACAGCTACAGGGAACTATTTTAACATACTTCCATATGGAAAACAAACAAATCCAAAACATGTTAGCCTCTGCCAGAGCAACGGACCTCTCCAAAAATTACCTTTTTAGACTTTTATCATAATGTAGATATTATTTGTTGTGTAAAATATATAGTTCTAAATTTAATATTATGTTTAATAATTCGAAACTATGTTTGGACGATTTTTGTAAATCGGAAAGCTAATGTATAACATTGTGCAGTAACGTGTACGTAATAACGCAAAATAAAGACTATTTTATTACATGTACACCACTTGGTGTATGCAATCAACAACTATCCCCAGCCATTGTGAGTAGACCCTGGTTATGGAAAGAGACTTGTCGCATTGGGACCGTGCTTGGACCGTTAAATGTATCTGACAACCAATTTCTTAACTTCCCTCCCCTCATACATGTACTTTACACAAATGTACTGACCTTGGCAATGACATATTCCCCGTTGATTTTGACATCTCATCTGCAAGGTCATTCATAAGGTCGACCAGGAAGCGACGTTTTAAACTTAAGGGACATCCTGTATCACAATGCGTAAAGGATTTAATTATCTTATTGAAATAAATTATATATTTATACATTAAAAAAGTTCTATTTTCCAATACTGCTAAATCTGTTTTAAACAGCTATCAACAAAAGCACATCAAATTGTATCCTAAAATAGTCTATAAATTATTATATTATATTATTAGCTGCAACCTAATTAAAATCAGATCTGATAAACGTTATTATTTCTTTGTATCTGATGATGATATATTTCTGTGCAGACTGCAAAGTAACCCATTGGAATTAAAAAATGTTTACATTAAACAATTGTAAAATACATGTATATAAGATCAAACGCAGAATCTCTATTATTGAAAATGAGCATCTTAGAAGTGCTAGGTTGCTTACAAGTACTTCAATTGGGAAGAAAATACATCTGAATAGTACCTTTTATTTTACAAAAGACAATCATAAAATATATCGGGTGGCCAAAAAACCCGTCCCGAACTTTAAAGGTTACTAACTTTGCAACTAACCAATATATTGCTATGAAACCTCAGACAAGTCAAATCTAGGATATTTTTAACATTCTGAAATTTTCAAGTCCATATGTCATATACGTTTTTTGCAGTCGGTTAATTAAAAACAAAAGTTGAAAATGCAATGGCAGACATTTAATTGGTTGTCATTTGTGAAACTGACAAGATTTACGGTGTCATGGAGCGCCACTGTTAATCAAGTGATAGCCGAAGGTGTCTAGTGTTAGCCGAAGGTGTCTAGTGTTAGCCGAAGGTGTCTAGTCTTGAACCTATAAGGTGTTAATTCTTTTCAGCCTTGTTCTGAGTAGGCCTGGAGCTTGATTTCTTGAGGTCATAGTCAGAGAGATAAAGTAGTTATTGAAACAAGTATCAAGGAAAATCATTGGTGTGGTGCGAGGATTATATAATAAAATTCCCTGAAAAAAGTGGAATATGCGAAAAGGCCCACCAACTTATTGCGAAAATAGGGTCTTCAGGTTACACTAGTTAAAATGGGGCAGTTGAAGGCTAAGAAGAGCAAATTCAGAAACAAATAAGGATAACGTGGAGGAAGCAATTGTGTCGCAATAATTCCATTCCATTATAGAAGATCAAAAAATCAAACTCCCAGCCTATTGAGAACAAGACTGTACAAGCCAACACACTACGTAGATACAAGACATACTAGACACCTTCTGTTGACATTTTATTGATCGGTGCCATCCATGACCCCGCAGGTGTATCTTGTTTGTGTCGCAAATGACGATTTTCATCCATTGCATTTTTTTACTTCCGTTTTTAATTATCCGACTGCAGAAAAAGTATACGACATAGGGACTTGAAACGTTTAAGATATGTTAAAGTATCATTGTTTGACTTTTGTGATGTTTTATAGCAATATATTGGTTAGTTACAAAGTTATTAACCCTTAAAGTTCAGTACTTTTTTTGGCCACCCGATATATAACTGTCTTAAAGTAGCTTCTCCATCACAAAACAGTTCTATTTGGATGTGTAATAAAATTTTCCTTATAATTGGGAAAAATGAATAAAACTGGAATGTACCTTTTATCCTACCTTTCATCTGGCGGTCGTCACTGATGGTGCAATTTGGTTCCTGCTCGAATGATGACGTCGTCCCCGGAATGGGCATGCCAGTCTTCTGCTCGACACACCAGCAGATCCTCGTCACGTTGTGGCACTGTGCTTTGTCCCACATTCCGTTCGGCTGGCAGGCCGGGATGTAGATGTTAGCGTTAGGCTCCTTGTCCGCGTTGGCCTTTGCGGCAGACCTCTCCTCAAGACAACTCCTAGAGTCTACATACAGCAGAAAGCAAAACAATTGTTTGTATGTCGACCAACAGTTGATAGTCAAACATGATAATATTCATATTTCTATGTATTTTGAAATATATTATGTATTTTGAAATATGTTATATATTTTAATCATTTCTATGCACTTAAAACAGTCAAACATGATAATATTCATATTTCGTTTTAAGTGCATAGAAATGATTAAAATATACAGGTATAACATATTTCAAAATACATACTATTTTCACAAACGGGAGCAGTTTTTTTAGATTAAAAATAATAATTGAAAGTAAAATCAAATGCGAGTAAATTTTTGATACCTATTTTGTATAGAGTAGCAAAAAACAACAAGTGTTTTTGTTTATTTATTATACATACAATTTATATTACCATGTCTATTGCTATTTGTCTTTTTAAATGGTCACTCAACATACAGTTAAACGTCATATATCAAATGTCTACATTTTGAATACACTCAATCTCGAAATTAACATAATCCCAATATAAAACCGATTTAACCGAACTACCGATGTTTCGATTTGTTTTTAACTTTTCCGAATATAACAATTTGATAATTCGTGTTGTTGAATATAGGCTACTTATCCTGAATGGTTTATTCAGCTTTGGTAGTAGTTAAATCACTGCACATTTTTTTCGCCTTTTATCAAAGTCATCAATTTGAATTATGTAGGTCACGCATAAGTTAGCCTTCGCTTGTGATCAACCATACTGTAGGGACACAGCCACAGAATGTATTTTTGTCTATGGTATGCGTGCTTTAAACCATGAAAAGCGTTTTGAAATTCATTCAGTTTTTATATCTTGATATTTTTAATTATTTATATGAATATGATTGTTTTTCATCGCTCTATGTTGATATTTCAAAGTATATTTGTTCATATTTCTTATTTTTTATTATCAGCCAACGTCTGTTCGCCATCTTGTCCTCTGATTCCTTTCAAGCTTTGCAGTACAAGCAGACATACAGCGCTCGTGAGAAAAATCTCGATTAACGAGGCTTCGGTAGTTTCCGTAACCTCCGTCACGAGAGTCTGATTCGTCAACCTACCGTTACCGATAGAGCGCTGCAACGTTGTTCTTCCAATAAACATGAAGATAAGTAAATGAACTATATTCATAAATGTGGGAAAATCTCGTTCCGACGTTAATGGTAACTCGTAAATAATGACCAGCCTTTTGTGACGGAGGTTACGGAAACCGCCGAAGTCTAGTTGAACGAGACTATTATGAAAAGGCTTTGATAAAAGGCTACAGAAGTGCAGAGCAAAGCACTCAAAACTAAAATCACTACCAAAGCACGGACCCTGTCCACCAGACTACACCCACTAAGCTGTCCTATGCATTCTCTTACTCCTTCACGTTTACTAGATATACTAGCCAATAAGGTAAACAAAATCATCAAATTTCAATCATATTCAAAACTTCAGAAACAAGACTAATTAACTGACCTCTCCGTGACTATCCCTGGTTTTTAAATATAAACGATAAAAAAATAAAATACAAACGTTCAGAAAATTATATACTTTTTATTACATTTTATTGTCAGCCATTTTGTAAAATTTTAATCTGTATATTAAATCTGTGAAGATGTTAAATTTTAACGTATTGTTTTTATATATACACACCTCATCAAATGTTAACCACAGCCATATGTGTTTTAATTTATAAAATAATATTGAAAGTGAACTTTTACATTATTTAAGAAGTGTTAGCGAAACTTAACACTCTTCAAGATGTATGTCAAAGCATCCACATGATACAACTAATAATTAATATGAGGGCAACACAGAATGTCACCCAAGGAAGAAGGGCAGTGTAACGTAAGATACTACCATATTTGGCATTTAGGGAACGTGTGCTTTTGTTATCAGTTGCTTTGTACATATCTAAACATTCCAGTGACATTAATATGCTTAAATAAGATTTCATACTTTCTTTTACTGTTTGAATCAAATATGATTATGGATCAAGCGTAATGTTTGAGATGTTGTGCGTTTAACATGCTATGCACCAATATATTATAGATTGTACAGTTTACTATTAAGCAAATTTTAAATGCAAATAGTGTTTATAAACATATTAATGATGGGTTGTGCTTAACTTTTGATGAGGAATAAATTTAAATATTGAAAATACCACGTTATATGAAGAATTAACAGGGTAACCAAACTACGTCATAATCAGAAAATTGCAATTTTGTTAGCATCTGTGTGTATCAGTGTATGTCGTTCAAGGTTTCACGAAGGTCACTTGAATGGTTAACGATACAAATCGTAACATTTCTTAAAGAATAACTCTTTATTTAACATAATTTGCTGCATTATCCACGGATATTAACAGAATTGTAAATAGAATATTACTGGTTGACAAAACCACGTGATTATGACGTAATATGGCCGGCCTTATTACAGGTTCTGCAAGGAGAGGCCAATTTCAGTTCGTATTCTTACGGTCAGACTTTTGTTTCCTTTTAGGCTGTGGTGCGCTTGAGAGCCGCGGTAAATGAGGCTGAGGTTTCCACTTTGGAAGGTAGGGAATACCATCTATAGATTTAGAAAAAAGCAAAAAAGATAAAAATCCATTATTATTTTGGTGCGGCTGTCCTCATGTTATTTTACTGTTGGGAATGATGAAAAGGAGCGCGGACTAGGCAAACTGTGGTGGAATGTTTGTAGTAAAGCGGTATGTTTGCGCTAATGCGACCATCATGCAAATCCTTAACCCATTCGCTCCACCCTGCGCTTTGTACCCGCACCAGACAAGGCTGGAGACACAGAACACGCTGAAAGAAAACACATTGAAGCATACTAAAAGGCGAACATAAAACAAGCAAAGCAGACAGAGCGGTTGTCACATTACAATAATGATGTCCGCATACTAACAAGACTAGCTAGAGACTGTCTTTAACCAGTTCAGTCCTAATCTCATGACGATGTGGGGGGTCCGGAATACAGTAGTTTTGATATGTTTACGAATGCCTAAAAACTCCCCCAAAACCACAGTGAACGAGTCTTGGTTTTATATAAGATGATTATGACTAAAAGAGTGGACTGGAGAGACTCTTTAACATCAAACTATGGGGAAGGTCGATGACCTCCGAAAAACGGCACACTTCATCGCCACATCCAGAGTAGTGATATAAACATGGCCATGAAAAGGCTTGACGCAAAAAGGTGTGGGTCTTTTACAAATTAGAACCTTTTTATATTATATGACATTAAAATTCGCAAACATATCCATCAAATCATTTTAAGTATTTTAGAAAAGAGTCTCGTTGTCTATAATTTGTTGTGATGAAGAACTCATCTCAATTCCTATCTGCTTCTCGTGTCTGACGCAATTTAAAGCCCAAAATATGTCGATGGTTGTGAAGACGGGTTTATCAATAACTGGCTAGGTCAGGTCAGGTAAATGTATTTACGTGCTTCCATCAGATAACTGTTCAAGCACGCTCCCATTGGGAGCAGCCATTGACCAGGGCCAGAGGTTTTTCCCAATGGAAGATGGATAGCCTACCAATAACTGTCAGTATAATGGTATTATGTAAAATCGTATCCTACCTTAACGAACAGTGCAATCTACTATCCACAGCCTTTTGTTGTTTTATTCAATTGTTTCAATCATAATAAAGACATCATGTTACATCAGACCTCATTTTTGTTAAACGATTTGAAGGTTTTTATGACGCATCTGTTAGGCTATTGTGATCAAAATAATAGTTTTCATAAGTACGATTTGTAAGCTTTTACCAATCTCAATGACCCAACTGTTATTGTGATCAAAATCATATTTTTGCTCAGGAAAGTCCAATGTAACTATGTATAAGCAAACTTGTGAGTATTTTAACTCACGAATCTCTGTAAAGACTGCGATGATAAGCGTTTAACGTTTTAATGTTATAATAATAACACAACCATGCTAAAATGAAATGGCATTACTTGTACATCTGCATAATTATGTGTTGTTTATCTTAAAACATGCTCGGGGCTAACATTTTGAGAACGTAAGTTTAAATGATGGGAGTTTGTATGTACTAGTGTGGGAATCTGACATAGCATGTGCTACTGCAATTCATGATGGCTTTACTGTTTTTATGTCAATACAGTTAATCAGTCATTATACACACTTAGCTATTCTAAACACGTAAATGGAACAGGTAACGCTATAAAACACGTGTTAAATTACGACATGGACTACATATAAACATATTATGCAACATGCGGTTAGAACTGGCGTGTCTAGACTTCATTAAGGAGTGTGGCGTAGTCCTGTCAATGCTCAAAATACCCCATGTGAAGGGTAAAAGAGAATGATTTTTTTTCTTTAACTTATTATTTAAAGAAACATTACTGATTAGTGTGTATTCTTAAAAACGTAGCATATGTGTGTATTCTTAAAAACGTATAATGTGTGTATTCTTAAAAACGTATTATGTGTGTATTCTTAAATACGTGTTATGTGTGTATTCTTAAAAACGTATTATGTGTGTGTATTCTTAAATACGTTTTATATGTGTGCATTCTTAAAAATGTATTATGTGTGTATTCTTAGAAACGTTTTATGTGTGTATTCTTAAACATGTATTGTGTGTGTATTCTTAAATACGTATTATGTATGTATTCTCAAACACGTGTTCTGTGTATATTCTTAAACACGTATTCCGTGTGTGTATTCTTAAACACGTGTTATATATGTATGTATTCTTAAACACGTACTATATGTGTATTCTTAAACACGTATTATATGTGTATTCTTAAACACGTATTATGTATGTATTCTTAAACACGTATTCCGTGTATGTATTCTTAAACACGTATTATATGTATGTATTCACAAACACGTACTATATGTGTATTCTTAAACACATACTATATATGTATTCTTAAACACGTACTATATGTGTATTCTTAAACACGTACTATATGTGTATTCTTAAACACGTATTATATGTGTATTCTTAACAACGTATTATATGTGTATTCTTAAACACGTGTTCTGTGTGTATTCTTAAACATTAGTTCATTGTGTGTATTCTTAAACATATGTTCATTGTGTGTATTCTTAAGCACGTGTTCTATTCACGTATTCTTAAACATGTTCTCTGTGTGTATTCTTAAACACGTATTATATTTGTATTCTTAAACACGTGTTCTGTGTATCTACTGAACAGAATAAAAGATGCACGTGTTCTAAATCTATGTTTGAACACGTGGTTAGTGTATCCGCTCTACAGTGAAGTTATCCACGCCTCGAGGATATCACAAAAGTATACTCTGGTTTCTATTTTGGATGTATTGTAGTTTATTCAATGGTAAACCTACAGAAATATTTAGGCTAGTGTTGATAAGACAGATTTATACATCAGCTGTCGCATGTGTGCTATGTTGAAATATATACAGAATATTGGTTGCTTTTATTGACCAAAATTCTTTTATAGCGGAACAGATTAAAATGAGTTAAAGAAGATTTTGTCAGTGGGTGGAGTGTTTTAAAATGTTTAGAAGTTTTGTATGGCCTCTGTGCGTGTGGTGGACTGGGTGTGGACATTATGTTATAACCGAGTTGTTTTTGTATTTTATGTTGTGTGTTGTCACAAGAACTGCTGGTAAAAATCGTTAAGAAAATGCACACACATCTTCCTAAAAATATATATATATTAAAAATTGTTCACTAATTGATAGAAGATTGTAAGAAAAAGAATTGTATATGGAAGGATAAGTAAAATAAAAATCGACCCTACTAAGGCGTAATAAATGAAATAAGAGGCACCCATCGAAATCCGTTACCGGTATTATAAAGAAACAAAATACGGTTTTGAGAAAATAAAATTGTATTAGTCTTGTTAAAAAGCCGTTGTTATTATATCTGACCTTGGAAGTATTACAATACATAGGTAACAGATTATTAAAATATGTAATAAAACACATATAATAATAATAAAACAAAATAAAATAAAAAAACACGACAAAGTTTAAAAAGTGGCTGTTAGATTAACAAATAATAGTTTCGACAGAGAAGAAATACTTTACTCTTTATAAAATTAGCAGAGTTATTTTTATTGTACGATTTCAGACAACGTATCACATTAAATATTTATATAAAACAGTTACGGTCAATTCAAACACACTCCAATTGGTAGCAGCCTCTGGTAAAAACCAGGGGCAAATCCCAACAGAAGGTATTTGTATAGTTAAATCACATTTGAAAAGTTAATATATTTTCTTTTATTAAGAATTTGATTGAAACAAATCAGAATAGGGGCATTCGTCAAGGCTCATTCTTGTTTCTTTTTAATATTTTCAGATAATTTAACTGTTTAGTAAAATGTTTGAACAAGACAACGATATGACTGACAGACTAGAACATTGTGAAGTACACAAGCTGAAGTAATCTAGCCGTGAAATGCAAACATGCATTGATAAGCGGATTAGCGGAATGCGCTACAGGAATACATGCTTAGAACTATCCAGATTCCTCCCACTAACACTTCTAGACTGACATTCACTGATGGTTACAGTTTTATAGTCAAAGGCTGTTATACTGAAGTAATGATTCCTTCCAGCTAGTTGGTGGGAAGTAGTATGACTCAATACACACATATCACTAAGATTCTGCGAGATAGTCGCAAGGAAAGTATCATACTAATCAGTAATGCAGGGCATTAAGTAGTGAACATGTCTGCTAAATAGTTGGTAGGGAAGTATTATCACTCCAATACACGAAGAGCATAAAGTTTTATGGCATTTCTTCCTCCCCCAGGTTGATTTATGATATTTCTAGTGTATATAATCAACTAATTTTCAGAATGTAATGAAACATGTTATTCTAAGCAGTTACGTCAAATCTGAACGACAAATCAATCATTGTGTTCAAACCGAATTTCTGCACAATAGAGTCCAATGGGTGTTCAACCAAAGCTTCAATGGCGATCACTTGAAAGTTTCTTTGAAAAACATGTATTCGGCTCACCATGGAATCTATTATGAGTATATACCTCTATTTTTCACGTCCGTTATATTCAACAAAAATATGAAAACGTATGCAATGAAGCCCAAATAAGATATTGCACCAGACATTAAGGCAGTGATGCAATCTTAATATCGTTTATGTATCATTATATTGGAGTGACAATACTAAGTCTTGACGTTTCTCTGACATTAAAACTGTCACAGAAGCTAAATATCAGTCTAGCAGTGTTAGATGCTCGGACTAGCTCGGTTCTCACTGACAGAGGGATGCAGATGATAAAGAATGGCGAGAAGACACACTGATAATACAGAACACAAAGCAACTTGAGTATGCTTTACAAACATCATTACGCTTTCAGATTGTTCTGTGTCTTGCCCTCCAGTCTAGTAACGTAATTGTTATCGCGATAAAAGCATATCCCTGCTCCAAGCAGAGTCCAGGGACATACAGGAAAATCGTATGAATCTGTGATCATGAATCATTGCAAAATACAATGATAATACCAGGTGTTCGCGTAAGTTCAGCATACCCTGTCCCTTTGGTGATATTTGTTATGAACACGTCAGTTTAAGTATTATTAATACCCCGTGCATTATATTACGTGTCCTACAAACATATTCCTTCCGTTCAGGATATTCAATTATTAATCACTATATTATACTAGTGAAGACAAATTAAACTTTGAGTAAGATCAATATAATTATTCTCATATCCAAGAAATAATATATTTCTGAACACTGTTAGACGTGTTTAAGGTTTACTACATGAATAGAAAGTAAATAAAAAGAGTAACAATTAAAACGTAGAGAAAAATAAATTAATAGATACAAACTATACATATCTAGAAAATCAGAAAAAACGTAATGGAAATATCTGTTTGAATAGAATAAATTAACATGGATTGCAATTCGTAATATTTCCAAAGAAAACTAAATACATATATCTTGATCAATTGTATATTAAATTCATAAACAAATACAAAATGTAAAGTATCGTATATAGTGGTAAAATATTAGTTCGTAACTCATGCTAGTGAGTAAAGTGATAAAACCAAACCACAAGGTTATCAATGCTTTGTTTCCAATAACCTACGCTAATGTTACCTGCATATCAAAAACATTAAATAGCTGAATAATTTTGAATTTGCTTAATTTATTTTATTATTTGATATTGGTTGACTAAGAACAAATAAAGGACTAGTTATTATGCTAATAAAAATCTGCAGTTTGTAACATGACTACAGATTAGCTGAAACAAAAACGTCACCATTAATTTAGTTCAAGTAACCTAAGATTACATGTTATATATGAAATAATCCAGTAAACAAAACCAATAACGCTGCCAATGCCAAGAAACCATGGGTTGTGAATGGGGTAAACCGTGGCTAAGTTAAGAGTTAATTTTATAACATTATTACAATTAGAAAATAGATAGAAGACATTGGCATGTAAAATGATGTTTAAATCCCTCAAACCATAAATTTCCGAAAAAAATTGGTATTATTATTACACGTTTGATCATATACATAGCGTCATACGTAGGCCTACGTGTATTTAATAACCGCTGTTTCCCCTTCCCTGTCCAAAAGACTGAACACGCCCCTATAGTGTCATATTTGAAACTATTGTTAAAAATGTCAGAAAATTGCAGAACATACTGCGAAATTATAAAAAAATACACTGAAAATTTCTTCAGAACTGATACAAGATTTGGTGTTTATTTTTAATTATATGCTAAATGAAAGTTAATGCAAATCATCTTGTAAAGTGCCGTGTCATGCTATACAAAAACACAGTCAACGTTTAAACATGCTTGGGTGCACTACTTTCTTGTTTAGTGTTACACATGAAATATTTATGCACACTGCTACATGCGTAGATGCATATCAGTTACAAACAGATGCCTCCACGCATCAGTAAAATCGGTGTTAATAATTCTATTGTGATGTCATGCATATCTTGGTTCTCGCGTCAAACGTGAAATCTCGAGATCTCAATCTTTTCAATTTACACATAAGTTTTTATAATTCCGGTTAGAACCAGTCTACACCATGCATTAAACATGACGTCATGCTCTATGGCATATTGGTGGTATATATATTTTAATTTAACAATATATTAATTAGTGCTTCCAATACCAGTTAACAGTGTTAACATGACGTCAAATATTAATTCACACCATTCACAAACTATTTGATGCACTCAAGTTATAACATGGTTAAAATGACGTCACATAATGTATAACATTGTCTAACAATACCAAGTAGTAATCAAAACTGTTAAAATGACGTCATAATATATTCACACCAATAAGAAACAATGTTAAAGTTTAATACACTCCAGTCAAAACACTGTTAAAATGGCGTCATGCATAAATTAACACTATAATGACGTCATGCATGGATGCAAATCAGTTAAAACACTGTTAAATGACGTCAAAGAAAAAGGAAACTGTCTATACCTTCTCGTCTGTGCTTGTCTTGCGGCGGCTCCGTTGTCTGCCCATCTGAGTTTAAAGTTAGGAACAAACGAAAAGAAACTATAAAATAGGACGTATACACTACTGTTCACAAATACGTCAAATATTGCACGTGCCCGGTCTGCCGGAAGTATTAGTGTTAGTGATGACGTCAATAAGAATTTATTGACATCATTTATTTTGCAGGGAAACAAAAGAAAGAATTGACCTAACACCATAAAGCAAAGGGGCAGTTCAACAATCACTCTATGATGAAGGGTGGTGTTGGAATCTATAGTTGTTTACACTGTATTGTTTTCATTAGAATGAATGAGTCTCAGATTGTGATAAGGTGGATAGGGTATGAATAAATGGATAAAATCACTGGGTTGTTAGTAATTGTTGAACGTTCCCTAAAAGCAGAATCAGCATGTATAATGTTTCAAAATCTTCTTTAACGTTTTATTTTATATTTATTTTATTCTTCCAAACGATGTTTTTTAAAAATAATACTGGCAGATTCAGGCGCACGAAGAGACAATAGACATTTGATGAAGAAATCCCAATCATTTCGTGTACTATATAGTGAATAAAATAAAATTTAATGTGTTTGTGTAGAATTTTGATATTTTGATTTTCTATAGAAAACAGTGGAAATGGGTGTTGTCAGCTTTGCCCCGCCTAAAAACCCAAAATCAAAAAAGTAAAATTGCCACCGCACTTTTTCTGTCGATTAAAACAATAAAATCAATTTCGGCACTCCAATCTCACGAGAGCCTTTTTTGACATGGTCAACCAGACTAAGTGGTTTAACAGACGCCATGATATTTTGCGTTATCTTGTCTGTGAGAAGATGCATACACCAGATCCCTTGGTGCTTATCAGAACATCACCTAGACAATTATATTGTTTTAGTAAAATATGTAATTAGGTGGAAAATAGAGATTGCAACAAGAAATAAACATAATCAATCTGAACTACAAAGCAGTTATGTTAAAAAGTGAAAGTCCAAGGGGCGTATGGGCTCATTGATGAATTACCATCAAAACAGTGATGATACAAAATACATTTTAGACATTGCGATATACAGTCACAAGAACAGCAGGGATTCTTCCTGATATAAAATGATATTAAACTAAAGTCAGTTATCCATTTTACCATAGAGCTTATGTAAATGTATTGCCATGCTTTACATTATGAACATTGTCTGGCCAATGAAAATGTTGTGAAAATTAGGTGTGGTATATCAAGTACATGTGTGTGTTATATTTTGTGTGTGAGAAATGTAATGAATAATTTTAATAGTGGTAAATATAGAATACGAATAATTGGGATTTCTTCTCGCTGTGAATAAAAAGTTACCATCACCAAAGCAAATTGTTAAGACAAATACTGCGTTTATTGCTTGTGCAGTTCTGTCGGTATGTTGAATGAAAATATGAACACAATTTTCAAGTTGCACATTTTCACACAACAGAAATACATTTTGAAAGATTGTAATGAAACAATCTTTCAGACCCGTTTGTTTCTTTCAACATAGCTGAAAAATAACTTATTTTATTATTTGAAGAGACAATTTCTAAAAACGCTATGAACCACTCTGAAAAACAATATTTGTAATACAAAACTTAGCTTGTACAAAAATATATAGGTGATTATCATTTAGCATCACCAATATACTTATATGGCTAAAAACAAAATGTCGTTTGCATTTTGAAAATGAACTCTCCATTAGTATGTCCATTAGTTTCTGATAAATTAGCTATTATCTTTTAAAATATATCCACAAGTGTTTCTTTTGTGTTAGTATCATTATGAATTTTTATATATATTTCAAAATGCCTACAACCCAATGGAGTTAAATAAATATGGTATAATTTAAGTTAGAAATGTTTCTGGTTTAAATTATTACGTAATTGTATTAAATTGGTACATATTAATTGGATGTAAGCACGAAAATAAGTATAACCAACCAACCAATTATTTCATAGGACTTTTATTATTTTATTCAGTTTAAAGATAGATTTGGTTCACAGTCAAAGTTCTTTTTAAATTTCTAACTCTACTTAAATGTAATACTAGTATACTACCTCTTTATTTTATGAGAATTTTAGTTTTATACGAATATGTTTTACCCAATAAACTACAATAAGTAAGAAGATTATGGCGTAAGCAGAGACCCAATAACCATGTGAAAATAAACACGCATACTGTCAATTGTAAAAGAATACGAAGTTTGTAATGTTTTATATTCAACGCATGATAGTTCACTATTTTATGTTTGTAATGTTTTATATTCGACGCATGATAGTTCACTATTTTATGTTTGTAAAATCTCGCCTGGTTGCAACCGCAAGATAGTTCACTATTTTATGTTTGTAAAATCTCGCCTGGTTGCAACCGCATGATAGTTCACTATTTTATGTTTGTAAACTCTGGCCTGGTTGCAACCGCAAGATAGTTTTGCCCACATACACAATTGTGGTTTGTGGTAATAAAAATTATATACGTATGACCAAAAGAAACTATACCAACACTAAATCTGTTCAACATGCAACATGTTTTGGCTTTTCTTCAGTAGTCTTTCCAGAGACTTGGTATAGTATCTCTTCGTCATCAGTATGTGTGTACATATTAATATACAAGTAAAGAAAGTATGAAACAGAGACTTGGTATAGTATCTCTTCGTCATCAGTATGTGTGTACATATTAATATAAAAGTAAAGAAAGTATGAAGTAGGTTATTAAAGACTTTATTTAATTTTTGTAGGCCTATTGTTTAAAACTGAAACAATGCGACAGTGAAATTGTCTACGTTCAAGCATACAATGATCACGTGCTGCACTAGCATAATAATACAATGCGATGACGTAGCTCAATCGGTAGTGTGTCCGCTTGTGAAGGAAGTGGTCGATCGTCGGATCAATCCTTCTTAGTGGAGCAACTGCAGTTTGGGTTATTTTCAAAACCAACCAGCGGTCACAATTAGTGCATCAAATGCCGTATGTGGGAAAGACATTGACTACTAATGCGAAAGAGTAGCATATGTGCGTCGGCAGACATTTTCATCTATTAAAATAAAACTCTCAGAATAACCATAAGTTTGACGTCCAATAGTCAATAATTAAAAAATGATCAATGTCCTCTAGTGACGTCGTTAAATAAAACAAACATTTTACTAATGTGTGAATAGCGTTCAGGTATTCCAATGTTCAGAATATCCCGACACAGCATCTTTGTCATGTTTAACATAAACTAAATATTACTTCCTAGTTAACGTGTTATTGCTTATCTGTCCCGGACAGAGTGTGGGTGATGGTGAAACTTATTTTGAATCAAAATCCCAAGGGACTGTGACTATTATAATGTAAAATTATATATATTTATTTCCGTTTTGACTGGTCAAAAGGCAAAGGCTAAATTGAGATATTGGTTGTAAAGTTTACATCTGAACTATCTGTAACAGATCTTTGACTTTTAGTTGACAGTATGCGTGTGATCCGATTTACCTATATATTATTCATTTTGAGCATTATTACAGTACTTAATTCAAAAATATATGTGAATAAATACACATAAATTCACTCTAGAATTAAATAATTGAAAAATACACATGTACGCCTACAAACACACACACAAGCACGCAAACACATTCACGTCCATTCAATACTCTCCCTTACATTCAAACCAACCAATCAAATACAAAGAAACACATAACCAATCAGATACAACCAAACAAACAGCCAGTCAAATACAAGCAAACAACTATCGCTCAACACGAACATGTGTTTTGGTTTCATTAAAATATGTTTAAAAATGTAAAAATATGAAATTTCATTAAGTGCTTTACTTTTTATTAATCTGGAACTGCTCAAAATAAATATTTGAGAAAGCGAAAGATAGCTGTTAGTTCCCAATGCCATGTTTTCTAAGGTCGATAGAAACAAACGGGTCGGAACAGCTTACTTCAAATCAGATGATTGCTACTTAAGCATATTATAATCTGAAATGAAGCAAGATGCTTGCTGAAAACACGAAAACATGATTAAACAAACATTTAAACAAAAATAATTATCAAATGTCAATCCAAGAATATTACTCATGAAAGTGAACTGAGTAAATAAAGTCAAATAATTTAACGTCTACATTCAGATTAAGCTGCTATAGGAGACGCCTATCGTGGACCTCAGTTATGACCTCAGCCACTTCTTTGGCCCAAGACAGGAGAACTGATCAAGAAAGACAGTTGCTTTTATAACAAAACTTAAAGTGGCAGTATCTGGGTATGTGGGTTTAAAAAATTTTTTTTAACCATTTAGAATATATCTTGTACGTTTGTTTGATGCGTACCACGCTCCATGTTTCTAACGCAACGATCCCGCTGTACCACATTTAGGTCACGTGAATATAATAATAGCGCTATGACATAGCGATGGCGAACAGGTGGCGACGCGCCTCGCAGATTTATAGCGTATTTCGCGTAATCTAATTACGATACAGCAAATAGTTTCGTCAGACGAAGGGAGCGTGGTGCCCATCAAACAAACGTACAAGATATATTCTAAATGGTTAAATATAAAAAAAATATTAAAAAACCAGACACTGTCACTTTAAGACATTTAAACAATTGAAATATAATGCAAAGAATTCATCATAGAATATTTTTCAAGATGTACTTGTACAGACTTCATACAATAACCTTAACAATACATCTCTACAGAAAAATATGATATTTGAAACTACCCAAAATACTAAGAAATAAGTGTATAATATTTACAAATTTCTTATTCCGAACAATGAAATAAAATATGTTGGATCTATTTTACGTTGTCTCAATTAAAACTAATGTTCCTATATTTGAATTAGTGATTCGGCATTATCAAAATCTTAGTGCAGTATGCTTTCCTGTAGGTTAGATGCAGTTGTCAAAATGTTATAAATATAATGGCTTTTTAAGTTTTAATAAGCCTAAAGATAATTTTTATTATGTATGTGTGTAGAATGGGTGTAGTAAAAATTCTAAAATTGGTAAATGACGTTTTCCTGGTGTTAAAAAGCTTACCGTACACCAACTTCAATCACTTAGTAATCCAACAAAGAATAGGGTCTGGTTAGCCAGACGTTATATCCACAAGAAACACACAGACACACTTGACGAAAACGTATCCACGTTGCGAATGAGTATACTTACATTTCTGGTCTATTCCGAGACACAACGTCCATTCCGTTGGTTCTATCTTTTTATTGCTATTGCTATCACAGAAACGTCGAAATCTTTTGGCACACGCCTTTGGTTTAATTAGTTTTTTCACCATGCGGTGAAATCCACGAATTTCCTTAAAACGTAGAACATTATCACCATCATAATCCAACTGAGTATATTTCCACTCAACAATAACTCGTTCTTTCTGCACATCTCTGCTAGAGTCAGGTTTTAATTCTGAAATAGAAAATTAAAATGTTACTCCATTTGTGTTTGTTTTTTTGTATCATTTGTGAAGCACCATGACACCCAATTGCCGATCTTGTTTTTGGTATTGCAGTGTCATTCAACATTAAATTCAAAATGTTAAACATCAACGTAAAATGTATCAGTAATTATATTTAGGACAGGACATGTTTTAACGTCTACGTTCAGAGCCAGGCTGTTATAGCAGACGCCTCTCACGGGCGCAATGTATGACCCAAGTCATCGATTGTGTGCGGGACAGGTGTGATTATATTTCAAAATAAATTATTTAAATATTTCAATACATTTGTATGAGAATTGTTATTATAATGTACATATTTTATTTCATTTTCTCATGTATAATTTTTGTGATCTGAGTTCAAATAAAAGTTTGTGTGTTGCTAATTAGAAACACATGTACTAAACATTTAAAACAGTTGTTTTAACAATTCACATCGTTTTATTTTAAAATGAATTGACTTTTTGTGACATAATGATCAACATTTTATCTCATTGACTCCATTTTATACAGTGATATGATTTTAAATGCTTTTTTTTTTACAACTCCCCAAAATAACTTCACTGATATCTTCTGTAAGACATAAACATGTACATAAACGTTGAGACATGTTAAGTATCAAGTGTTGTAGTGAATTGAAATGAAAACATGCGTACGTCACAAAAATGTTCAAGCACGCTCCTCCTTGGCACAGAATCCGATAGCCTGGACACCCTACCCAGGACGAGAAATGAGGGGGGAGTAATATTGATTAATTAAAAAAATTAGTATTATTGTTTATAAAATACAATGTGTTGCAGTTTGATGTTAAAATGTGCACAAACGTTAAGACTTGTTTATTGTGAAGTGTTGCGAGCGGGATGTAGCTCAGTCGGGTCAGGTCAAGTTGTTTAACGTCTACGTTCAGAGCCAGGTTGTTATAACAGACGCCTCTCGCGGCCGCAGTTTATGGTTTTATCAATCCACCGCGTCTGGGACAGGAGGAGAGCGTAGCTCAGTCTGCTCTAGTGTAGTTAAATAAAACAAACTTTACTGTTTAATGAGGTGTTGCAGTGTAATGTTAATTGGTTTAAACCGAGGAGGGAGGCTGGACTGACGTACTGTACTACATCACTTTGGACACATCATTAATGAGTTATTACCTGGGGAATTGAGTGCTTCTGCTCGCTGTAGTCTGTCGTATTCCTGCGTGAATTCTCCAACCAGGTTAGAGTTAAATATCTGCCGATCCGCAGGTGAACATGCTGAAATATAACTAATCCTATTTTATATGCATTACAGTGCTATGCAATATAATTTGTAAAACATATATTCACAAAATTCAATCAATATTACAACTACAGCAATATGTAGAGTTAAACAGCTATACCACCTCACTATTAAACACGTCACCTCTCTTTAAAAGGCAGGAGGAGGTTTACTCTAATACCGGTAAAACTCATAGCATGACTATAGGCGTGTATGTGTTTGGCGTACAAAAGACTTTTTAAATCATCATATAGTCTTTCTCACACGATTTGTGTTAAAGGAAACCCGCTGCCGTCTCTTTCTATTTATAGATTATTACCTCGCATTTTTTTTTGCAACATGACATAGTTTATACCATGTACATGTAGTTAAAAGCTAGGTTTCTTGTCACTATAGTTTTATAACAAACGTTGTGACAGATCGTAGTGTAATAGCATTTACGTTCATCACATTGTAACGAATATATTTTTTATTAAAAACGTACAAGTTGAAAGGGCTAACGTCATTGGTCCTAAGAATGTTAAAACAGTGTGGCAGAACTCTCGAATTGGAACTTTTACAAGGAGTTAGATTTTCTCTTGCTGCTTATCGGAAAGAGTAGCTTATGAGGCGGCTTTCCTCTAAAAATGTGTTAGAATGAGCATATGTTTGACTTCCAATAGCCGATAAGATATAAAATCAATGTGCTCTAGTGGTGAGTTAATTAAAACAAACTTTACTTTATTTGTTTTCTTAAACGCATCATAGTGAAATGAGCAATCCCTTTCACAGGCGAGCAGACAGACAAATCGTATTTCGTCTCCGTGATGTCACTGTCTGACCCCAACCTAGCAGACGTAATCAACAAATCTAGTTGTAAATATTATTAAATTCCAAATTCGTGTGCAGTAATAATGTAACACGGTATTCTTAATGACATACGTTTTGCACAAGTATTACCTTATAATTTATGTACACTTTTTTAATACGCCGATAATAGTCCAACCAAAAAAACTAAAAACTTTCAAAAGTATGTTACCTTGTTGCACCGGAAAACAAAACAATTTCTGGCATTTTCTGCATTTTCTTGTTGTTGACACTGTTTCTGTTATAAGGTGAGTTTTTTCATTGATTTATGTTCTGGATAGTGTCAATGTAATTTAGACCTATTAAATAGTTTTAGATAGAATTGTTATTTTTTTATTTGTATTTATTTCAGCTATTATTATAAGTTTGTTTTATGTGTTAAACAGTCACACGACAGTAAGATGAGGTGTTGTAAACGCTCTAGGGGGCCTATATCAAAAGTCTTAGAAACCACGACCTATTTTAAAGCAGCAATTTCTCCTCGACCTCTTATAACGTTTTACTAATGACAAATATAAGCACAACTGCAGTTTTAATCAATTGGTCTTGCCTATCAATGAATAGTTCACTGCCGAAATATTATTATTTTATTATGGCGCCATGTTTCAACAATTTTATGTTTCACCTTAATCTCGACTGAGATTTGGAGATGGTGGCATAACATTAAAAACACCTCTAAACCTCAGTCAAGATTAGTTTCAACTATTGTATGAGCTCAATGGCTTACGCTTTTATAGTTGTACATTTGAATACTATCTAATTTAAGACAGTTGTTGATTCAATCAGAAATATGGCGCTTCACCAGCATAGAATAAACAGGAAATTCATTCTATGTGGTTAAATATTACCAGTATTCCAGATAGGGAAGTTTTTAGGTTGTAAAAGAATACCACGTAGGTGATCGTTTAATACCGTTTATCTTACAACTCGTTTTTAAAGAGTCAGACGTATTTTCACAAGCGAAAGTGAGTTAAATAGATTTGTTTGTTGTTTTAAGAACTAGATCTCTGTTAGGTTTAAATGTCTTAATAATACTGTTTCTATCATGTATCTGTAGTTTGCATTATCCTCTTCTTATACTTTTCAATACAAAATCAAATCAAAAGTTTAAATTCTACATTCATAACAAGCTGTTATAACAGACACCTTATTTTTTAATCTTTCTTTTTCTTTAGTTTTTTTTTAGAATTCAAATGACATTTGTTATTCAAACTACACATTTTATCACATAAATAATAATGTCACATTGTTTAATTCGTGCAGGTTTTTTAATAACTACAATAATAACTCGTATTGGTTTTCATTGGTGTAATCTCGCAGGGCAGTATCATTTTCTATGGACCGGTGAGACCGGCTCGCAGGTCAATATCACTATTTACGGACGGTCACGTGAATGGTTTTCGACCAATAAGAATGCAGATATGTTTTTATTATGTAATAATTGTATTTAAAGACATAAAACACGTGCCCACAAACTGGTGTCAGTAGATTAAAATAATATTAATAGTATGATGGATACCTTTCCTCTTCCGTGACCGACCTCTCTGCTTTCGTTTTCTACGTTTACCTGAATAGAAAGATACATTAGTTATATTAATTGTTCGATAGCATGGTTACAACGTTTCGTGGAACATTTCAAATACTAGACGTCCTTCTTCTTCTGCGTACATTATCAGACCACGCCATTAATTACTTAACATCTATTTAGAGTTTAGTTCTAAAAGTTAAACTTTCAGAGTAGATGTTTTTGCATTCTGATGTGTAAGAATATGTTGGAAAGAGTTCCTGGTTTCGTGATTATTAAACTTTAATAAAACTCCAGACTCAAAGATCCTCCTTAAGTGGGAAAGTACAAATAAGTGGGGAGCTGGATGTAGCTCAGTCGGTAGCGTGCCTGCCTTTGAAGCGGTCGGTCGTCGGATCGATCCTTCTCAGTGGACACATCTGCAGTCTGGGCTATTTTCCGTATACCAACCAGTCCTCCACAACTGGTTCATCAAAGACCGTGGTATCTGCTGTCTTGTCTATGGGAAAGTGCCTATAAAAGAGCCCTTGCTGCTTATCGGAACGAGTAGCCTATGTGGAGGCAGTGGGTTTCCTCTAAAAAAGAAATAATATGAATATGTCAAAATAACCATATGAATGACGTCCTGTGGCAGATGGTAAGATAAAAAATATCAATGTGCTCCAGTGGCGTCGTTAAATAAAACAATCTTTACTTTAGTGGTTACCTATTCCAACGTAGCCTACTGCAAGAGTAGAAGTTGTAGATAATATACTTGGAAACCGTGTCATGGAGCCCTACCCATGAACTACTTCCGAATGTCAAGTCATGGTATTTAACGTTCCAGTGGCGGATCCAGAAATTCCATTTGGAGGGGGCCCCCAATGACAAGCCAAGGGCCCCCAAACGTTTCCAAAAATATTTACAATGTAAAAAAACAGAAAAATTGCTAAATTTAGGGGGCCCGAGCCCCCGGGGCACCCTAGATCCGCCACTGCATTCAGAGCCAGGTTTTTATAGCGGGCGCCGTTCATGGTTTTATATATCTATCTATACTGCGTCCGGGACAGGAAAAACCTCTAAACATTTCTACTTCCTATATAAGCAAATTAATTAACTTATAAATGCAACAATAAAAATTAAAGTTTGTTTTGTTTAACGACGCCACTGGAACACATCGATTTTTATCTTATCATCGGTTATTGGACGTCATTCAT
>JAUTWP010105501.1:0-11833 GCA_033042655.1 Cyathermia naticoides
TTGAGGCACATGCAATTGTAGTTTAGCATTTTGAGGTTGGTGAATGTTCTTGTTGATAAAAAATTTGCTTCTACTTGATGTTATTACTGGCATGCCAGTAGTAGGTAGAAGTGGGCACTACTAAAGTACAGGACTGAAAACGTAAAATGGGAATTTTCATGCTCATAAACCTTTTCATCTGTACTTCTACTTGCTACTATTATGACATTGCCATACCAATCATATGCTGACTACAAGCCAGACACATTGATGTCTTGATTTAGCTAAATAAATAATTGAATTAGCAGATCTCTTTACATGGTTGGAATAATGTAAATTATTTTATTTTACAGGAATGATTTATTCAAGTCGTTGTTCGGTCATCGTTTTGAGCAGTCTGCATCTGGTGAAGAGAATACATCTACAGAGAGATGACAGCCTGGACAATAAAGATTTATTTCATTTTCATCTTGTTCTTCAGTCTGTAAATAACTGTGAAACAAACTATCTGTATTTACAGTGACAATCTAAGATTTACTTCATCATTTTCATCTTGTTCTTCAGTCTGGTGTAAATAACTTCAATCTGTATTTACAGTGACAAACTCTAGCTGACTCACTAGCATTTTAGTATTCACCAACAAGTTTATGATGGCCTCCAGGTCTTTAGCCTTTCTACAACGAACACCACTGAAATGCACACACAGTGAGTCTACTGCAGGGTAAAGTAGTAACTGACTGAGCCCGGACTTTAACTTCAGACAAGTAACTGAAGTACAGCCAATTTTGCAGTTTGTAGCCATTAAAGTCTTCATACCTTATGCTGCTTATTAAAAAAGAGTAGCCTATTTGGTGGCAGCGGGTTTCATCCAAAGAAATGTGTCAAAATGACTATATACATGACGTATAAATGTCCTCTAGTGGCATCATTAAATAAAACAAACTTCTTTTTGAAGACTTTGCTTTACATAGAATGATTTTAATACTTTTGTTTCCCATTTTAAGATCATCAGTAATCATACTTGGTGATTGTGATTTATTTGTTCCAATCTATGGTTAAATACATAATTTCATCACTAAAAGTGAAATGCTTAAACGCTGAAATACAACAAACAGCCAATTTCATATAATATTGTATTTTGCAAAATAGTCTTGAGCCTATACATATAACATGTTAGTGGTTTACCACACAAACAATGGCTCCTACAATCATTGTTCTGTGGTGAAAAATATTGCATAACATTTCAAATTAACCAGCTTCATTAAAGTTTTTCTGCCAAAGGCAAATCATTTTGGCAGAATATTCCATTGGCACAGTCATTTCTTGTCAATTCAGTTTCATTTGGTAAATAAATTTAATTTTCATCACCAAAGGCAACTGAATTAATTATATATTAATTTATGTCTAATGGTAAAAAAAATATTTTTGTTAACACAGCACTTTGTTTTTCCTATATTTTAAACATGGTATTTCTGTTGTGGTATGTGCTATGCTGTGCTGCCTTTGAGAAATTTCAAATCAAAGAGCCCTTACTGCTTATTGGAAAGAGTAGCTTATGTGGCAACAGCAGATTTCTTCTAAAGAAACGTTTCAAAATTACCATATTTGACATCCAATGGCAGATAAGATAAAAATTAATGTGCTCTAGTGGCTTCACCTTTTTTCTGACTAAACTATAAAGAACCGCTGCAACCACACAAGTTGCTGTTTCAGTTAAGTAGAAGTATTCTGAAAAGAATCCTTGTTAAGTACTACTAGCTAAATTGTCAATACTTAAATATCACATACATTCCTCATCAAACAGTAGCCGATGTGATATACCTAATCTTTTCTGTAGATCACAAGTCATGTAGTGCCATGCCATCAAAACATTACTTTCCTTACCATTTCTGATTTTAAAATTCTCACGAAGGTTTACAACTGGGTTTTCAGCCTGGAAATAGGCCAAAAATTCAGTTATAAATTCTATTTTAAGAGTACATTATTTCATGAACTTATTTCATGGGTTTTATTTGTACATAATCTTAGTTATTGCAGTCACATTATGAACAGAATAAGATATGATCACTGCGTATATACAAGTTTTCACCGAGATGCAACTCAAATTTGGAATACCATCCTAATTGTTTGTAACAAGAAGATAGCTACGTGTATAACAAACAAACGCTCATCTGTCGTTTCAAGTAGCATGTTGAATTTAAACAAACTTGAACATGATGTTTGTAACTAAAGACGTCACAACACAACCAGTATATGTTAACAAAACAATGTACATTGCTGCTGAAATAAACCCACACAAGTTAATAAGTATAATCAGAAGATATTCCTCAAAACCATAAAATAGGCTTTACATTGCTGCTGAAATAATCCCACACAAGTTAACAAATATAATTAGAAGATATTCCTCAAAACAATAAAATAGCCTTTAATAACATGTTTATAATCTTCATCAGTTAACTTCTTGTGCAATCTATAAATGATTTTTGAAATTATTTATAATTTTTCTTTTTACTTAAAAATTGGGATTAAAAACTGCCCTTTTTTGGTTTGGGGAATATGGTATATTTTTATCATTTAAAACATGGGAAGTTTATAAAGTGTCACAGATTTCTGATTGCAAGTGTATTGACTATTATAATCAAAACTCTAGTACAAATGTTCAAACCATCAAGGAACATTATGAGGACAAACAAAATCAATAATGCCATCTACCAAATTCTTTCAGGATCTTTTATTACTTTTTTAAATTAAATTAATAAAAATATTAATTAAACTCAATCTCAAGGTTTGTGATGATATGATTAATCAAGTTCTATCTTTACAAAGTTAACAAATTCTCAAAGTTGATTTACCTTCCTAACCAGTCTAATCATAAATTGGTCACCAAAAACCTGTGACGAATTCCCTTTACAGGTTGAATCAACAACTTGGGTCACAAACACACAACTGCTGATCTAGCTAACAAATAAACAGCTGAATACAACAAAATAGTTTCAATAATGCCACATAAATTAATAACATTTATTTCATAAAAAGAAAATTTTCAAATAATTACTATGAAAAAGAAAATATTTCATTTCAATACTATAATACATTCTTATTTACCAAGTAACTTGGTTCATAAATACATACGTTTACGCAACAAAACATCGTTCTCAAGGACGTAAGATTGGTTTTCAGTTATCAACCAATTGATTATAGAGAAGAAAATAGTCAAACGTAAGAGATTTCTCCCCTTGTATATAAATGTCTGGACTAAAGGCTTAAATATGAAGGGTACTTTTATTCCATGGAATTAAAGTCATAACTTACAACATTTACAAAGTTTCTACAAACTCAACAATCAACATTCATTTCTCTACTGCTGGCACTAAGCATAAAATTTGGAAGTCTCAACAGGTCAGGTCAAGTTGTTTTAACGTCTATGTTCAGAGGCAGGCTGTTATAGCAGACTTAAAGCATTAAGATGTAATAATGAAAATACAATACAAATTGCATCCCGTCTGTTTTAAATTCTAAATGCAGTAACGTTAGAAATGTTTAAGTAAAACCATGAGTTTCAAATGAAAAAACCTGATTAACACAAGGAGTAAATAGTTTTAAAAGCCCAGTCAGTGTTTTTAATGTTTTAACTTCACTATCAAATATTATGCCTTTAATCCAGACTTAAAAAAAACTAAATATTCATCAACACAGTCCATTTTGTAAGGTTAATATATATTAAGACGTTTTAAATATACTCAAAGACTATGAAATTATACCACTTAAAAATGTTTCATAATTTCTTTTCAAGGAAATTAAAATCGCTGAATATTTCAAATTATAATAATGATAGCATAGAAGATGTAAACATGAAACAAGTTGTAAAACTCTTTGAATAATTTATCAGTTTAATAATTTGCTTAAAACAACATATTTACACAAAAATAGTTGAAGTGTTTTCATAGTCTTTGAGCATATATTTATTTATTATTCATGAGACAAGGGGACTCCTTAAATTCATACAATTTATAATGAAAGCTTAACACAAAACAAGATGGATTTAACCTATCAAAAACCGATTATCCACTGCAAGTGTTCTGATTACCAATGCATCATTCACGTAGCCTATTACCAAAGATGGAGGGATGAACAAAAATACAATCAAACTGAATTAAACGTTTGAATAGAAATATTAGTTTGCTGTCCATTATAAACTGATAGTAACCATGGCCTGTAATTTGATTGGCTAATTACATTCTGTTTCCAGGATCAAATGAAAATAAGACCAGGAAAGCTAATGACATCATTAGTAATAGGTAAAGTTGAAGATTCAACGATTTACAGCCAGGTACTTTTTTCCCAAGAAATACCAAATAATTATAAAGTTAGTTCCATAGAAAAACAATTCAGTTTACAATATTTTTGAGTGTTATTCAACTTATTGTCCATTAGATCCCGCAAACGTTTACATTTTTCACCTCTGGTTAATTCATTCGGTCAAAAATAACATTTGTGAGATCAAATGGACAATAATACCAGCATATTGAAATCTGTATGGTCTTTTCTTAATTAGTAAGCTTGCTAATGACACAAAGTTTAAATGTTTAAAGTTTGTGCAGTATTTATGCTGATAACTGCCAGCTCATTTCAATTATCTACGATGTGTAAGTGCAACAAACTTCTTGTGAAGCAAGCCGGGTAAAATGTAAACAAAAGGTGTAATTTTGAATATTAGTTTTGTTAAAATGACGTTTGCTCCAATGCTAGTACGTCTAGATATAGTTTTGATTATCCATAGTGATATTAAAAATGATGAGAGATCAGTTTTTAAAAAACAGGCTCACCAATTTCGTATTCAATATAAATCAATACTTTCAAGGAAATTAACAAAACTGAACATTTGACACAAAACATGAATGATAAATTAAAAATAATACACAAAAACATTATATATCTATGTATAATAGTGCAAATGAAATGAGACACGTATATATGCATGTGATATGATCATAAATGCTGTCACATAAAAATAATGCATCAATGAAGAGTAAAAAAACAACGGAATGTCTGTTTGGGCGATAGCACTTGTGATTTCTCAAATATGCATAATGATATCAATGCCTAAGGCACGTCAGAGTTCTCTCCCCACCCAGCCCTGCACACATATAGCCACACTCGGAACAAATCTGTAAATATCACATTGTGCCATGAAAACCAATGGAGATGAATCGGAGGCTACGTGCTTATTCGCTTGCTTTCTGTTCTCATTCGACAGGATTTGCGTGTTGTGAACTTAGCGTCTCTGCACTTCTGGCACGTGTATGTATCGGGAATGTTTGTTTTGCGGATTTTTGCACAAGAAAGATGAATCCATGTGGAGCATTCATTGCACTCGATCATTGGACGTCCTGAATACGGTTTCATGCAAAAGCAGGTAATCAGATCAGCATCATCATCTGAAATGACAATAAATAAATATATGTACTAGTTCCGAATACATGTTTACATAGATAAAATATCAAAATAACAATAAATAAATATATGTACTAGTTCCAAATACATGTTTACATAGATAAAATATCAAAATGACAATAAATAAATATATGTACTAGTTCCGAATACATGTTTACATAGATAAAATATCAAAATGACAATAAATAAATATATGTACTAGTTCTCAATACATGTTTACATAGATAAAATATCACAATGACAATAAATAAATATATGTACTAGTTCCGAATACATGTTTACATAGATAAAATATAAAAATTACAATAAATAAATATATGTACTAGTTCAAAATACTGGGGCCTGAACAGCCAAAAATATTGATATGCATGTTTTGTGACAATATTTACATGATGCCAAAGCATTATGGTGCGTGCTGCTTTATCCTAATCCCCTTTACTCAAAAACAATTTGAAAGCCCTGTAAATTTCTCAAAATGATAACTAAATGATGTTAGAATTTTCTAAATGATAACTAAATGATGTTAGAATTTTCTAAATCATGTTAGAATTTTCTAAATGATAACTAAATTATGTTAGAATTTTCTAAATGATAACTAAATGATGTTAGAATTTTCTAAATCATGTTAGAATTTTCTAAATGATTACTAAATGATGTTAGAATTTTCTAAATGATAACTAAATGATGTTAGAATTTTCTAAATATAACTAAATGATGTTAGAATTTTCTAAATAATTGCTAATATAATAAACTGCTTACATGAGCGCACACCTGATAGAGATGAACCCAGTCTGTCCGGAGACTGGAAACCAAACTGATCATGTGACGGGCTGAACGAGTCTTGTTCCGACAGTGACATGGCTGAAGATGAAGATTCTGAGGCACAACTCTCCGCAGTGCTGCCGCTGCTATCTAGCGGACTCATGTTATTCTGAGTTCTCAATTCCTGTAAAACAATTTAAATATGTTATATTTAGAAGTTGTGTTATTATGTACAGAACTAGCACACAACACAACTCTGCAGTACTGCCCCAAATCAGTGTCATATGATATCCATGAAGACACAAAAGACCATATAACTCTTTTAACTGTGTTTATCTTCGAACCATCAGATAATTTGCATGTAAGGTATATAGAGAGTTAAACATGTTTAAATTTATAATAGTTTTATTATGAAAAACTCAACCAGGTATCATCAAAATGCAAACGATGTGGCATCTTAATATTCTAAAAAACACTTAAATTGTTTTTATTGAATTAGCTTGTGTGTAGCAGAAGAAACATCTTTATAAATATAATGCTAATAGTAATAAAATTAATATCACTACAATTTTATTTATATTTATTTATTTTAAATAACCAGATATAAATGCTGCATAATAAAATAACATTTGTAAGGATGGCTTCATTTAGTATTCGCAATGCATGTTTAAACAGACACACACAACACAGAGAGCTGTAGTAAATGAAAGCAACCATGACTGACTACAGCCACAAGCTCTTACAGATCTGCAAACAGCTGGAGCTAGTCACACCTCAGTGTCAAAGGTCACCACTGTCTGACATCATGCACATCAAGGCAGCTTCAACACTGCAGCCTCCCAGCCAATCAGATTAACACAACCCCACTAACAACCAATGAAAACACAGCAACCAGCTAGCTTGGGGATGGCTAACCTACATGTCTGCTCCATGGATAACTACCATGGAAGAATTTCTTTTAAAATATGGAACAGTTACAGTTCTTTAGACCACAAAGCACCAGTTTGTAGTAGAAATTGGTGTGTAATATGTGTGAGTTATCTATAAAAGGTAAGATGGATACCTTTAGTGGATGACTATCAAAGATGAACAAAAGACATTGATTTATATTGTAAAGCTCAGATCTAAAAATAGAAATATAGTAAGTCAACTGAATGTAGGTAATGACCTTCACCTTGGATAGAGACCAATGGGCTTGTGGTGATAATAAATAGCTTTGTGTGATGATTTCCTGTATAGTGTATGCAGTAAAAAGTAGCCAGAGCTATATTGTAAAGAGTAAACACTGCATGAACACATGCACACAGAGAAACACAGACATTATTTGTTACACTTGTTCTGTGGTTTTAACATAACTACACAACAATAATGATGCACATACTATCATATGATACAATAATGATGCATAATTATACAACTAAAAATATATCACAATTTTCTGCACACCTCCCCCATACTATGATACTTATGTAGTGGTTAAACTATTAAACTTTGGTAGATCGAATCTCAGTTGAGGCATGGGATTTTTAATCTGTTGGTTTCAACCTACAAGTATTATTCAAGTAATCCACAAGACTAAATCATCACTGGAGATTGGACATACAGGAGAGCACAAATTGCGCGAACGACCGTTTCGTTGGCGTGAGGGTCGCGCAAAATTGTCCTGCGTAACCCAGTTCGCGTGAATTTAAAAAACGAAAAGGGTTACGCAAATATTTTAATGGGTGAAACAGAATTTTAATTTGTGCACCCCTGACATATGTAGACCTGGTTTAGTAATGGTTGTAGTTTGTACTGTGGGAAAGTACAGATCTCTTGCATGTTATCGATAAGCGTAGCCCGATTTATGTAGCGGGAGTGAACTTCCTCTTTCCTGCTGTAACATTAACCTCTGTCTTGGAAACAGTTACTGTTAGACAATCCATAAAACTGAGTGTAGCACCTAAAACAGTATTCCTGATGTAAGCAAGAAAGTTGAACACCCTGTATGCAAAACCTTGGACCCCTCTTAGCTGTTACTGTTAGTATTGTAAAGTTTGTTTTATTTAACAATGTCACTGGAGCACATTGATTGTTATCTTATCATTGGCTATTGAATGTCATACATATGGTCATTTTGACATTTTGTTTTAAAGGAAACATACTTCCGCCAGATATCCTACTCTTTCTAAGAAGCAAAGGTTTTTTTATATTTGCTTTCCCACAGAATAGAACATACCACAGCCTTTTATGAATCACTAGTTGGACCAGAAAATATCCCAGACAGGTGGACATGCTACCGATTGAGCTATGTCCCACTCCACTTTTAGGATCGCTACGGGGACATCAGTACATTCGGTTGTGTTCAAACTTTGAAAAGTTTCCATTATGGTCGGTATAACTTCAGTTAGTATTTAAGCTTTATTATCAGAGTAAGTTTAAAATACTTTATTAAATACCCCCTTATGAGTTGTCCGATTTATAATAGCCCCTTATGAGTTGTCTGATTTATATAAATTCCACAATCTATATTTCGAATATAGAAAGAAATGTTTGTGTCTCAGTATTAACTATTTTTGGGAATAAAAAAACTTTATTTACCTGATGCCTTTCTGATACTTCTTAAAAAAGACACTGTTTTTATTTTAAGTATGTTTAGAAAATAAAAGTAAGATGACCTCATTGAAAGTACCAGTACCATTACAATCAGAAGATCTTGTTCAATCTTTCTACTCAATGCAGACCAAAGACCACCTCATATTATTTAGTAAATAAAAGATCACTCATTTATGTTTAGCCAGACACAATTGTTCTCAGCAACTGAAAGCAGCAATCCAACCAAAAATGTTATATAGAATTGTTAATATAGATAAGCGTTGTTATGGGCTTTTAATGCTTCGATTTTACCTAAAGCCCATCATCTTTTTTTCTCCCTGGTATAATTATAATTTCAACATCTGTTCAATCTTTTAACATTAATTAACAAATGTAGCTAGTGTTTTTTTCGTTGAGTTAATTGGCAAATGATGGTTTAAATTTCCTACACATACAAGTTAACAGAACTCAGCCTTGGCAGTAGTGGGGGAATTACTTTCCACAGGTTATACCAATGAGACTTGTTAGGAAACCATAATAAAAGTCTTAATTCATAAATTTAGCCAAGATGTTCAAGAGTACTTCATGGTATCAATCACGAATGACTTCATCTTTCTAAAAAAACAGTGGAAATGGATACAATACTCTGATTGTAACGTACTTGATGTGGAAATGGATACACTACTCTGATTGTAACGTACTTGATGTAAAAAGTAAAGTTTGTTTTGTTCAATGACGCCACTAGAACACATTGGTTTTTATCTTATCAGTGACTATTGGACATCAAACATATGGTCACTTTGACACATTTCTTCAGAGGAAAACCACTACCGCCACATAGGCTACTCTTTCTGATAAGCGACAACGGATCTTTTATGTGCACTTTCCCACAGGACAGCACATACCACAGACTTTGATGAACCAGTTGTGGACCACTGGTTGGAACGGAAAATAGCCCAAACTACATCTATGGGTCCACTGAGAAGGATAATTGAATTATGTCACCCATAATTCAGAGAAAAATAATGGCTATTTGAATGGTAGAAAGGTGACATAATTATTTTTTGAGCCATGTGACGGGTATCTGTCCAATTGTGTCTGTGATGTCCTATTTTAATCAGAATATTTCAGCTACTGAAAAGTTCCAATGGTGCAATTTTTGTAATCATAAAAGGGTGACATCGAATCCCCTCCACTGTGACTTAATTAGAATCTCTTGTGTGATACAAAAGTGAGGTATGGTATATCAATTAAATGTAATTTTCATTTATAATCAATATTTATAGAAATGAGGATAAATAAGTACATTAAATCTGTGACTGAGCACTATTAAAAACTTACCTCTCGCTGGTCTGCATCGTACTGAGTATAGGTCAAAACAATTGTACAAAAATCCATGAAATCTTCCTTTGTTCGTTTTTTCTTATGAGGTGAAATTCCCACCTGAAAAGAAACAAAAACTATTTAACTATACTGCAAGACTCGGAGTAAACTACATGTACATTTTGTTTGCATATCATTTAGATACACTGTTTTATTTGTTGGATTAAGATTTTGACAGAACGCGATAACAAAAATCCATTTCGCCCCATTTTAATTTAAACATTTTTAAATCCATGTTAAAAGAAAGTTTCATATATATTCAGTTTACATTAAAAATATTTTAATTTATAATCTGTTTCAAATACTAATTACTATTAAAATATTCTATCAAAATAACTGATGCCATTTAAAATATGATTCTATGAAATCCTTGAGAGATGCATGTCTGGAAACAGAACAAGTGATTTTATGCAAGGCAAGCTTTTTTTTTAATTATTCCATCTGAAAGCTTGGGAACATTGCTGTATCCAATAATTATAGTCACATAACAATTAAAGTGGCAGTGTCTGGGTTTTTAAACAAATATTTAACCATTTAGAATATATATGTCCGTGAATAGCACCACGACTTAGCGATGGCAGTTCACCATGCCGATTTATAGTGTATTTCGCGTGATCTAATTAAGATACAGCAAATCATTGTGTCAGAGTGTGGTGCGCGTCAAACAAATAACAAGATATATTCTAAATGGTTAAAAAAATTTTAAACAGACTTAACATTTATTGTTGTTGTTACACAAATGAAATCAGTTAGTAAAACTGTCAAAAAATGTTGTTCATACCATTAAAAATGAACAAAAATTAAAGTCGCAATGTGAAAACACATGAAAATTATTTCAATGTTTTTAGGGTATAGTATAATTTTATTAGACAATTTAATGTTCACTTCAAAGTGTTTAAATGAAAAAAAGTTTTTTTTTTAAATGATAACACTATCTAGAGCATATTGATTTTTATGTTATCAGAGGCTATTGGACGTCATTGCTTAAATGATATCAATGAAGGAGTGTAATGGTGAAGAGATGGCAGTCGAGGAATGTTACCATCATTTCAGCTAATCACAATAGTAAAGCAACTAGAATAGACAGCCAATCTTACTAATTCTTAGTGATCAATGCAGTATTGTTGAATCATGATTTCAGTTAGAAATCCACAATAACAGGGAAAGACAACACAACAGATGAGCTCATGTTACTTTCTGCTGAATGAAGATTCCAAGAAGACTGCCATACTGATTATTGTCAATGGAAAACAAAATAAGGTCATGCTACTTTCTGCTGAATATTCCAAGAAGACTTCCATAATGATTATTGGAAATGGAAAAAAAAATAAGGTCATGTTACTTTCTGCTGAATGAAGATTCCAAGAAGATTACCATTTATGATTATTGGCAGTGGAAAACAAATAAGATCATGTTACTTTCTGCTGATTATTTTCCAAGAAGACTTCCATAACGATTATTGGGAATGGAAAACAAAATAAGGTCATGTTACTTTCTGCTAAATGAAGATTCCAAGAAGACTTCCAAATGATTATTGTCAATGGAAAACAAAATAAGGTCATGTTACTTTCTGATGAATGAAGATTCCAAGAAGACTTCCACAATGATTATTGTCAATGGAAAACAAAATAAGGTCATGCTACTTTCTGCTGAATATTCCAAGAAGACTTCCATAATGATT
>JAUTWP010105612.1:0-11833 GCA_033042655.1 Cyathermia naticoides
GACGTCCAATAACCGATGATGATAAAATCAATGTGTTCCAGTGGCGTCGTTAAACAAAACAAACTTTACTTTTTTCAGTCTCCGTGGCCGAGTGGTTAAGCTATCCGACTTAAGGCTGGTAGGTACTGAGATCGAATCTCTCAGTCGAGGCATGGGATTTTTAACCTCGATTCCGACTCCAACCCAGAGTGAGTGTTCCGCAAGGTTCAATGGGAAGGTGTTTCCAATTACACCGATCAGTGATTCCATAACTGGTTTAACAAAGACCATGCTTTGTACTATCCTGTATATGGGAAAGTGCAGATAAAAGATCCCATGCTGCTTATAAAAGAAGAGTGGCCGCACTAGTGTGGCAGTAGCGGGTTTCCTCTCTTGTACTAACAATAATATCTGTCCTGGACAGACAGCTCAGGAAGTTGAGCTGTGTACCCATGATAGCGTGCTTGAACCTTAATTTGATGTAAGCACGAAATATAACTAACTTAGAAAGAGTATCCAATATGGCGATAGCGGGTTTCCTTCAAAGAAAATGTGTCAAAAGTATCATATGTATAATGTCCAATAGCCGATGATAAGATAAAAATCAGTACTCTAGAGGCGTCGTTAAATAAATTATAGCTCATAATCGGTCAGATAGCTTAGTGCCACAATGAAATGATTTGTAGACTGTGGCAGTACCTCTCCAATGCAGTTTAAAAAAAACATTGCTTCATTTTTCAAAATGGCCGCCAACCGCAAAGTTTAAAAAAGACCCCCAGGTTGTTTTTCATCACAGACACACCAGTAACGAATATCAATAATAAAAAAGGTTCACCTCGAAATGCGCACGGGCTCTGTTATTCTGACTTGACTATATATATTCCCAGTATACCGGTATTATTGTTGTTGTATGCTATAACACCAGACAGTGGTGGTCTTGCTTTAGTCTGCGTACGTATACACCATGATGATGGATCACGTTATGTATAATAAAATTATATGACTTGACAACTTAAGCCTTCGCTCATAAGGGATGCCATGGGCGGAGAGATATTTCATAAACGTAATATAATCATCTTTCTGAACAATAATACGATGGTTAACATGCTACATGACATCACGTTTGTCTTGTGGAGAAATACAGTTTTTATAACATTAGTTACGTTTACATCTGAACTAGAACCTGTTCTAAACAGGAAAATATTTTTACGTATATCCAATTAAATTTCAAGCACGATGTACCAGGTTTCAGCTCAACTGTCTGGATTATCTTCTAAGGACAAAGGTGAATGCGAGTATTGGAGATGGAAGCTGCCATCATATAATGTTGTTATTTTCCCACATACTATACCTTCATTATACTATGCCTTTGTTATACTAATAATACATGTACAATTTAATTACCTCTGGTCTGTGTTAAGTGGTGGATACATTCCACACTGAGCCGTGTGCCATTCGTTTTAAGTTGAAGACACATTAATTAAAATAGCATGCCTGAACTGGGATTCGAACCCAGTACCTACCAGTCGTAATAGCTGCAGTTTCGAGAATGTTCCTTTGAAATGGCTTCATCCTTTGATCTATACCGTAATTGGAACATCATACCTGTTACATAACATCCACTCTGAAGAGAATTAGCCAACCACCACTTCCCATTATGACTTCTTCCCAGTTTGATTACTCTCAGTAATTATTTTCTGTTCCACAAGTGGTTCTTCAAAACCCGTGGTATGTGCTGTTCTATCTATGGGAAATACATATAAAAGACCCCTTGCTGCTTATCGGAAAGAATAGTCTATGTGTCCACAACCTCTCTCTCTCTCTTTCTATTTCTCTCTCTCTGTGTGTCTCCCTCTCTCACACACACATGCGCGCCGGTATGAGATAATCTTGAAATGTTATCTTTGTTAATCAAGTACGTTTCAAATGCTTCTGTAGCATTTTTTAAAATTTCTTATATAACAATAATAATAATGTCAAAGATACGCATCTCATTGCTATAAATTATTACATGTACATACCATGTACGTGCATCCCATTGCTATATTGCACGTACATACCATGTACGTATATCTCATTGCTATATTAAATGCACATACGATGAATGCATATCTCATTGCTATATTGCATGCACATACCATGTACGTATATCTCATTGCTCTATTGCATGCACATACCTTATACGTATATCTCATTGCTATAATGAATACAGATACGATGTACGTATATTTCATTGCTATATCGAATGCACATACGATGTACGTATATTTCATTGCTATAGTGCATGTACAATGTACTTGAATCCAACTTGTCTTAGTCCATAAGTAATTGAATATACAATTGTACACTCTTGTGGGTCCTAACGTAAACAAGAATGAAAGCAACGTTCCTCTATCTGAGTACACCTAAAACATTTAGGTAAGTAACCAACTGTGTACTGTTTGTATGTGTTGGGAAAGGCAAGAAGAAACAACGCATCCAAACAAACACGAATCATCAGGTATGTAGCTCTAAACGCTAACATTTACAATAGACTTCCCAATCATCAAACAAGAACAAGCATTCATTTTCACAAACAACATTTTGTGCACGGTTACAGGAAAAACAAAACGAATTTCTTAGGGTTGGTAAAATTCAATTAACGAACTTGTATTTGAAAGAAGTCAAGATACCAAGAACGAAAGTGACGAAATGCTATCAATTCCAACACTTTTTCATTAACAAAGACAATGTTAAGAGATCTATTATGAAAGTCAAGATATCAAGAACGAAAGTGAAGAAATGCTAACAATTCCAACATTTTTGATTAACAAAGACATTAAGAATATTGAGAGATCTGTTAGCATTCTCAATTAATTATTTTGCACTGTACACAACATTGCATTGTTAATAACCAAGCATTTTCGCAAACAATATTTGTGCAAGGTTACAGGGAAACAAAACGAACGTCTTAACGTGTAAAATTCTGAACCATTTAGCGATTTTATTATGTCAACGAATACTTAGTAGTTAAAGTCAGGTCAAGCAAATTTATTTACGTGCTTCTACCCGAGAACTGTTCAAGAACATTCCTATTAAGAGCAGCCTTTTCAAAACAACTACAAAAATAGCAAAACAAGGGGATACTCGAAATTGTCCTTGAAAGAATCGTCAAGATACCAAGAACGAAAGTGGCGAAATGCTATCAATTCAAATCCATTTTATTAACAAATATAGATATATTATAAATATCAGGAATATTAAAGAGATCTGTTATGCATTTTCAATTAATTATTGTGCACTGTACATGGTTACTAATCAGTGGTAGGCTACGCCTTTAGAGAACCTACATCATCAGTGGCGGATCCAGAAATTCCATTTATGGGGGCCTCAATGACAAGCCTAGGGCACCAAACGTTCCCGAAAATATTTACAATGTGAAAAATAGAAAAATCCGCCACTGATCATACATCGTACATTATGGCAGTTTTTTTTCAGTGCGATCAAACTGACGCCTGCTGTTGTTACGCTTACTGTTATTGTTCCTCTCACTGTTACCTGGATTCTGTCTGTGTAGCTACAGGTGAGGTCATTACACTGGTCCTCGATACTAGACACTGGAACCAGAAACCTGCATTCTCCGCTTTCACAGACGTTTTTACCATTACAATTAGACATTACTGACAAGTTCTCGCTTGGAGTGTTACTGTTGCCCTCCAATAGGTTTCTGGTCGTCCCTGCGTTTGTAATAGCTTCAAATGCAGTTTACGTACAAAAGTACGCATTACCTTTAAACTAGGGTCAGAGTATTCACCACAAGCCTGTATTCCTGCGCTGCATGTGTTCATGTGACTACAATCTGAAAATAATCAGTATGACGTAAGAAATGTCTTTGATGTAGGTTTGTCTGTTTTTTCTTTTTCCTCAGAATTGGTGTTATCAGTTGATGACCAGTTTTGGTTCAAACCTACGTTATCAACAGTGGATTTGTTTACGCATATCAATCAGTAAAATGCTGTCAGTTATAAAATGGCATTTGATGACATTTTATTCCAGTACGTGTGTACTTTACTATACATTGCTTCATTACATCAGTCGTAGTGCATGATGTATCAACCCATGTCAATACAGCAGTCTGCAGAGATCATCCAAACAAGACGCTATCTTGATAAATGCCTAAATAAACGTCATTTTTAACAAATCAAGTCATTATCTACAGCTAACAGTAATTTCACTTGTACAACATCTATTTAAATAGCTTTTTGTAATTTTGCATGCACTAGGAATTTCTATAAGAGATTTGCTGTGGAATCTCATAAACTGCTTATTTACAATTTATGGTAAGCCTATTGAGCGACGCGCTTCCAACCCAGCATCCCGCCATGCTACATTGCTTTCCAGAACAATATTTAAAATTGGCCCACATACCTGATACAAGAATAATCCTATTTTTGAAACGTGGCCTAATTTTACGTAATGGTAACGTCTACCTCGTCCTTTAGCGCCACCGACATCTAACTGATGGTCTTAATTTAGATAAAACATCCACATTTAGTCCTCTCAGATATGCATTTACGTCAATGCACATGCCTTGCTAACTAATCGTTTAATTGGTGACGTCACCCCCAACAGCAACATTATGAATGAACCAACTAGTGAATGAATGCGCTGACCTACATACGAGGTTCTGTTTTGCTCGGTATTTGGGTCGTGCTGTTATTCTGGAAGTTACGTGTCAATTCAAACACAACCTATTTTTTTAAACAGGTCAAAGATCGTCAATCGAATAAAATCTAAAGTTAAAAAAAAAAAAATTCCTCTATTCTTTAGCCAGGATGATAAACACCTGAACAATGCAAGTAAAAAATACAAGAACATTTAACCACTTTATTGTGCTTGTTAAATTAAAATGAGGCCCTTTTTTGTTAGGTTTGAGCGCGTAACAACGTGCACTTCATGAACTATTGGGAGTGAAGAGAGTTCGAGGCCGATACAACATCTTATTCTTTCTGGGACAAGAGGCAAATGACCTCGTTTTTTGGCGTGCAGTACAGAACATCCTGGTAGGACGATTCTGTCTTTGAAACACGCGACACCCTTATTGCCAGCAGCTTGTTGAAGTTTGTGGGTGGATCCTTCTCGGAGTTGTGTCGTAACCACGCCCTCTGTGTAGGCGGTGATTAACTTGTTTTTTGAACGAGCATGCGCAAATCCAGTTTATTTTTTAAGCAAATCAACTGCGTAATATCTGCCACGAACGGGTAGCCAATGACAACGTCTGTTGGGATGTTACATAAACATGTGGTTCATATCACGTTCGCTATCTCACAGAACGCCGCGATATAATGCTATTATGATTTCTTGAAATATTATTTATTTATTTTAATGATAATTATTATTTTTATTGCTTATAGAGGGAAAAAATCAACATTTAATTATAGTGTTATTATTTGATTTAATTTTAATTCTAATTTTAATTCCAATTTACAAAACGGTTTCAAAATTATTTATTAAACCAGGAGCTGGAATGTATAGATTTTAAATATAATATTTATTTTATTTTAATATGGAGATTACATTATTCGTTTCATATAATTTAAAGTGCCACATTAATTATAATTATGATAATTTTGACTTTTATAAATATTTATTGATTCACAGAACAATTAATAAAGTTTCACATCAAGAATAAATTCTTAATAATTTTACAAAATAAATTCTATAGAAATAATTGTTAAATAAAAAAAATGCTCATCTAGGTCTGTTTTAAAATAATCTATGTCAGTGGTTGATGAAACACTCCGGAGAACTGCGTACATTGCAATAATGTGGGAAATAGGTTTCTTAATATAGCAGCACTGTTGATTAGTGACTAGAATGCAATGCATGCGGGACTATATCTTTCCTCCCAATCTTATAACATATTTTTACTAATCCATCATGTAAAACCCCCAATTATTTCCTACCAACAGACATCGTCAACAGCCGACATTATAATACAGTAATTACAATAATTATAATATACTGAGGGCCGTACAAAACGCAGCAGTATCAACTCAAGTTTCATTTTTGCGTTTTGGAGATTTTCAAGAATTCTGCTTCCGAACAATTATATGCTTCAGCACATGCACAAAGTACTGTTTGCATTCATTCTACTCTATATTTCAGACAAAAATGACAAATAAATCAGTGCTGCGTTTTTTATGACTGTCAATATATTATTATCTAAAATTCTATAAGTATAACACAAAAACAACAACGACGACGAACATTACCATTATGTAACATGTGGGTGTGGTGAGTTTATTAAAGTAGAAACCGATAGAGCTCATAAACCCGCGCCTCATTCAAATGGAGGAACTGGACGTAGCTCGATCGGTAGTGTGTCCGCCTGTGAATCGATAGGTCATTGGGTCGATCTTTCTCAGTGGACCCATCTTTTTTTAGCAGTTTGAGCTATTTTCTGTTCCAATCAGTGTTCACAAAAGGCTACGGTTTGTGCTATCCTATCTGTGGGGAAAGTGCATATAAAAGACAACTTCCTGCATATCGGAAAGAGTGGCAGCAGTGGGTTTATTCTAAAGAAATGTTTCAAAATTACCATATAATTATGTTTGACGTCCAATAGTCGATGATAAGATAAAACCAATGACGTCGTTAAATAGAACACAATTTACTTTACTTTAGATTCAAATGGTCAGCAAAAGAAAAGTGATCACTTCACTGACACAGATTACAATGTGAAGTGAAGAAAGTCGTCTGCTGCAGCATTCTGTTAGTACGTATGCACACATTTTCTTCCTGCAATCTCTGTCTGGTGCAGCAGGACTTCTTCGACTGAGACAGATGCGTTCTCAGCCACTGGACACTGGTCAATGCAGGAACGCCGACACTGGACACTGGTCAATACAGGAACGCCGACAGATGGCGCAGCATCTCTATCTACGTACAAAAGATGCGTTCGTCCAAAATCTAGATCACGTGTTATTTTAATTATTTTTATCTTTTTCTATTTTTATCGTGAAACTATAAATAGTATGTCTTCAATTTAAATACGTTTATACCATTCCTAGAAGTAGCATAAGAAGGAATTTAGAAATATTTTTTTTTTAAATATTATTTTATTAACACCTTTTAGCGTTATAATTTTTAAATACACATGTAATGCTAACATCTAAGGGGTATACATATAAAACACATACTTGAATAGAATTATGTTGGAAGAACAAAATAGAACAGAACAGAAACGGAAGAGTAAAGAATATAACATATTACAATTTTTGTAATATTAAAATATCAATAATAATAGAGGCGCCGCACTTTTTGTTTTCTACTAAATCATATGATTTAAAATATCTAGCACTGCAATGGGTCTTGACAGTTTGCAAAAGTAAAATGATACTAAGCTGTAAAATTCAGATTAAATTATTATTTTTGCGTAAAATGCTCATAAGCGTGCGTTTTCAAGTGAGTTTGAATATAAATACAAAAATAAATAATTAATAAATTAAATAAATAATAAAAGAAATAAGATAAAAATAAAATGTTTTAATTTAAAAATAGTATTTATATATATAATATATATTACGTAAAATGCTCATAAGGGTGAATTTGCAAGTGGCTTTGAATATAAATACCAAAATAAATAATTAAAAAATTAAATTAATAATAAAAGAAATAAAATATGTTTTAATTTAAAAATAATATAATATATATTAAACCCTTTTATTACTAAATAACATTACTCTATTAAGTTTTAAATATGAGGGCACGTGTTGTCGACTAATCTTTTGTTTACCAAAGCTCGCCTATCTCTCACAATAAACAGATTCTTTGAAGACAATATTTGAACCATGTTGGTTGGTTATACTTATTTTCTTACTTGTATCCAATTAAGCTTCAAGCACGCTGTTATGGGCACACAGCTCAGCTTCCTAAATCGTCTGTCTAGGAATATGTTAATGTGAATAGAAAAGAGGAAACCAGCTGCCTCTCCAGAGGGTGCCCTCCAGAGACTACTCTTTCCAATCAGCATAGACACATTTTATATGCAGTTTCTCACAGGACAGTAAAACTATGGTGTTTGTTAAACCATTTATGTATCACTTGTCTATGCCAGGGCAACGTGCTTGAACCAGGCGTGTATCGCTGAATAGTAAACCTCGTTCATGTGCTCTTCTAGTTACATATATGCAATTTATCACAAACTATGGCCTTTGTTAAACAATCAAATAATTTTTATAGCACCCCTGAATTTAGCGATTTTTCTATTATTTACGTTTGTGACACCTAGGCTCATGTCATTTATGGTCTTCCTAAATGGATTTTCTGAATCCGCCACTGACCATAATTTTATGGACCACCGATCTGTACCATGGCATCGTGCTTGAACCAGGCTTAAGTCGCTAGCACGTAAATCTCGTTCATGTGCTCTTCTAGTTACAGACTGCAGTCTGATGCTTTGTTTGATTTCGCCAATGACCCGGTCAGTGTGTTACAATCTCCCGCCTGCAAATAAATCTATCAATACTTTCCATAATCACGCGTCCATTGAACGATGTCTGTAACTGTAAGTGTAATGCACGCGTAATCTACCAGCAATGGCTTCAGGCAGTTACCCGTCATGCTCTATCTCGAATGATGACATAACCAGCCATATTACGTAATAGATGAGCGTCGTTTGGCAGAATGCCATTGTCCTGTCAGTGAGTGACCCCCTGACCTCTGACCACAGCACAACTGTTTAATTTGAGCCAATTTGGACTGAGATTGCTGGGTTGTGTGCAAGTGGACTACCTAGCAGACGACTGTGGATTATACCATGCAGACAAACCAAGGTAAGTTAGACTTTGTTAGCTTTAGATAAATTGCAATAACTCATGAAATTCCCTAAAAGAAAGCAGAAGATAAAGAAGCAATCAAGAATGAAAAAAGTGATCAATTGTGGGATATCTGGCATATCTTTCTCAGTGAAGTTCAAGTCCGTTCATGCAATTGCGAATTCTAGGATAAAGATAATTTATAGACAACCAAATAACTGATCTCATATCCAGCCTTCAAAAGCAGTGCTTCTTTGATTGAGCAATGGTGATGCCAGAACAATGGTAATGGTAATTCAGTGGACTCGTCTAAACCAGCATTCGTCTAATCTGGATTTCTCTATAAACCAGCATTCGTCTAATCTGGATTTCTCAATAAACCAGCTTTCGTCTAACCTGAATTTCTGTATAAACCAGAATGATTTCAAAGTCCCATCTAGCCACTTAACACTGAATAAAATATGTCTATACCACACTCTATCTAAACGAGCATATCTTGTGGTTCCTAAGTGAATCTGATTTAAACAGAGTCCATTGTACATGGACTTATGCCCTATCTAAAAAGCAATGTTCTTGGTTTGATTGGAGGCTGGAGGAAACTACTGAGGGTGATGGTTTATATGAGAAACAAGGAGTCATCAGAGCAGTGCAATCTGGAAGAGTCGCTGTGATTTGTTACAGAATTGCTTATCAGGGAATCACGCATATCAACAGCTACGTCGTGGAACAACAACGTGTCGAAGATATTGTTTCAAACTCAGGTGCTTTTACGATGAAAGCTCAACCTCGGTGCTGATGGTTTTCTATCTGACTTGGCACGGGACGGAGATTTGTGATAACAGAGAAAAAACCAATCCGCAGTCCAAGGGTTTCGTCTTGGTGGATGAACCAGGATGCACGACTACTGCAGACTATCGCGTGCATCAACAGCTGCGGGTCATAAGAAACGGCGACGGCAACGACAGAGTAATGAGCATTTCTAAGCTGTTATGTTAAACCGTCGCCAGCCTGGCACTGGTCATTTTCCAATCTCGATCGATATAGGGTAGAATTCTACATTTTCTTAACACGTCACTCGCACTGTGGTGTAATTTATTATAATTTATTACAATATATTAAAATCTTGAATCATTATTCAAAATAAATAATTCACCTGCGAATTCTACTCGTTAGCTGTTTTGCTGCAAAGAACAACACGATGGGCGGAGCATAATAATCACGTGACTATATGGAAAATGCATCTTTAAGCCAGAAAGCTCATATAAATTATTCATGTGGCTAATTGTGTTGAAAAAGTTGGAAATTACGTTTATGCGGCTATTTCGTGATGTTGATGATTCTAATGGATGCAGTTTTAACGAAAAAATACATATGCTAATTTTTTGTTCGCTGCGACAAAAGGCTAATTTGATTTCGTTGTTGAACTGTGATTAATTATTGCTGGTGTATGAGGTCATAGAGAGCCTATCGCGTTTTCTCCTCTCTCGGCTGGGAGTGCATGACTCGGTTCGAGGCTTAGCGCCGTACGAACCACCATCTTGGAGTTGTACAGTTGTGTGTGGATTTAACTAGCGGGGAACTACACCACGGAGGACTTTCACCTCCACGGACGAGCGCATTCCATTATGGACTATGGTAAATATGAAGCAATATTAATGCATTATCTCACTGTATTGTTCATGCATTGTGCAATTTATTTACAGCTAAAGGAGGTTCAGTTAACAGTTATGTCTAGGTTTAGTTATGGTAAAATAAATCCAATATTGCACGTTATTGAGTATCCACTTTAAATTTTTTTATGATAGGTTGATTTAGATTATGAAAATGTTTCACTAGTTACTTATGATTATATTTTAAATAAGAATCAATTAGATGTATTGAATTTAATTATTAATTCTAAGAAATTTAATTTAGAAGTTTTAATTGATGCATGCTTACAGTGTGATACTTACGATCAAGATATTTTAAATCTTTTAGTAAAATTACCAAAATTAGTAAGTGTATTGGCTAAAGATAGTAATAGTAGCGATGACCGTTTTGTATTATTAGAAAAAGCTTATCTAAATCAATACAGATATTTATTTGAAAAAGTTAAGGGTAATGAAGCTAATAAGTTGGTAAATAAGGATAGTTATCAAGATTTACTAAATTTTAAAGAGTATAGGACTGTTCTTAATGATTTGGATTATACTAAAAGTAGTTTAGATTTACTGTTGATTAAAGATTTTTAAGTTAGATTTTGATAGTTTCTTATCTACATTAATTCTTCTAAGTTGATATTTACTATCTCTACCTATCAATTCTTTTTCTAAAAGTAAATTAATATCTCTAACAAATAGATTAATATCAAGCCACGCATCACACAACCAATCCCGTCTCTTTAAAGCAGACCAGCGCGAATATAAATTATGATATGATTTATCATGTGTTGTTAATGCACAACTTTTACAAGATTTAGAATTTTGATGTTTTAAATTAGTTGAAGTTATAGTTAGTTTATTGTTACAATTTAAACATAAGCATAACCATAATTTATGACCATGTTCATTAGAACCTACCGTTTTAATTACTTTAATTTTATTGATAACTCTACCACTATAATCTATAAAAGGTCTCATGATCTATTATAGTGGTAGATAGCTTACTTTATGCTTAATCACCAGGCTGTGAGTCAGCTTTATCACTTACTGATTTGTCTAAACCGTTTTCTTCTATATCTTTAATAGATAGGTTGATAGAGTCAACTAGCTTATCGTAAGATTCAGAAGATAATATATATCCTTGATTTAAGTTATTAGCAAAAAAACCACAATTAGAATTAGGTGCACTATATGATGTAAGTAACTCCATCTCTTCTAACTCAACAATCTTATCAAATTCACCCTCAGCAACTTTAAAAACATCTATATTTTCATCATCTTGATATTTATACTTTTGAGAACGTAGTGATGTGTTCATCATAGCAGTTATAATACCATTCTTAACTTCGCCCATATCTAAGTTCTTTTCAAAAATAGGTAAATTAAACCTTAATAGATCTAAAGTAGAGGTGTCAC
>JAUTWP010105723.1:0-11832 GCA_033042655.1 Cyathermia naticoides
TTAAATAAAACAAACTTTACTTTTACAATAGCTGATGATAAGATAAAAATCAATGTGTTCTAGTGGCGTCGTTAAATGAATCAAACATTACTTATATAATAGCCGATGATAAGATAAAAATCAATGTGTTCTAGTGGCATCGTTAAATGAATCAAACTTTACTTATATAATAGCCGATGATAAGATAAAAATCAATGTGCTCTAGTGGCGTCGTTAAATAAAACAAACTTTACTTTTAAAATAGCCAATGATAAGATAAAATCAATGTGCTGTAGTGGTGTCGTTAAATAAAACAAACGTTTTACTTGGTTGAATGTTTCAGAAAACTGATGGTGTTCGTGAAAAGATGGCTGACTTCCTGCACATGTATTTGAAGCGACGGTTTGCTCTGGAGCAGATGGTTGTGGAATGGGGATACAATCTGGACGATGCATGCAAGCGCTTTGAGAATGATGAGAACATTGGACAATTCTACGGAGTCCTCATAGGCAAGGTGAGATGATGATCAAATTCTACGTCTTGTTTTCTTTAGAGCAAGATGTGGCTAAGTAGTAGTGTGTACATTTCCTTCATTAATCGGGAGAGGGATGTAGCTCAGTGGGTAGCGTGCCCGCCTTTGAAGCGGTTTTTCATTGGATAGATCTATCTCAGTGGACCCAACTACAGTTTGGGCTATTTTCTGTTCCAATCAGTGGTCCACAACTGGTTCATCAAAGGCTGTGGTATGTGCTGTCCTGTCTGTGGAAAAGTGTTTATAAAGGATCCCCTGCTGCTTATCAGAAAGAGTAACCTATGTGGTGGCAGCAGGTTTTCTCTAAAACATGTGTCAAAATTACCACAGGTATGACGTCCAACAACCGATGATAAGAAAAAGATCAATGTGCTCTGTTGGCGTCGTTAAACAAAACAAACTTTACTTTATACCGGAAGTGATGACACACTCATCTGCCATTCTGTAACATTTGGTTCTTTTTCTGGTACTAAACATAGAGGGCCAAAATTACGAAGCGTGTTTTTCTCTTACACGCGTGTAACTACATACATTTATAGTGCTTAAACACATGCATTTAGCTAAACCAGGCTTCGCAAATTCGGCCCAGAATCTTTGTGTTGTTATCTTGTCAGCTACATTCCTCCAATCATTCTGTTTACCTGCACAAAACAGTATCAAAGAGGCAATTAATTCAATCACAGGATTAAAATATTTATTAATGATTCAAACTAGACAAAAAAGTATTTATTCCCTTAGCAAATGCATCATTATTCTCAAACATCATTAGGATGACACTTATTGGAGGGTTTCTTATACAAGATAAATGCTGTTTCCACTTGGCTGCTACTTATCTTGCCAGAATGATAGACAGAAAAGCTGCATGCTAATGTTCCAAATGCTTTCATTATTAGCATACAGATATAATGCCTCAACCTTATACTTAAAGTGGCAGTGTCTGTTTTTTTAAAAATATTTAACCATTTAGAATATATCTTGTACGTTAGTTTGATGCGCATCATGCTCCATTCGTCTAACGCACCGATGTGTTGTATCTAAATTTGATCACGAGAAATGCACTATAAATCCACGTAGCGGGTCGCTCCCTGGCCGCCATTGATATGTATTAGCGCTATTCGCGTGATGTGAATGTGGTACAAGCGGTATCGTTTCGTCAGAAGAAAGGAGCGTAGTGCACATCAAACAAACGTAGAAGATATATTCTAAATGGTTAAATATTTTTAAAAAACCAGACACTGCCACTTTAAAACACAAAGAAAACAATAATAATAAAATAATTTTAAAAAATCATGAAAAAAACACAAAACACAGCTATAAAGACAACATAGAGTACCGATTAATTTACTTAGTTGCTAATAATTAATTATTAGGCATCAGAGTTCTATATTCATCATGTTAATTTTATTATAATTATTTAAATTTAAATAAAATGTCTTGAAAGAAAACACTAAAAATTCTTTATCATAATTTACCATCACGTCTGGTATTAGGTGACAAACATACAATATTTGCAACACAGTCTATAGAAGAAACCAATTTCTGCCACTTGTGGCTACTTTTTCCCAATTGGAAGCAAGAGATCTTACACGCAGCTAATGATTTTGAAAGTTCTTGTAATTTCTGTGGTTAAAATGTAATCATAAAGCATATCTGTGATGACAAGCTAGCATAACACACGTGGCATGTACTGCTTCCTCTTTTCTTAACATAGATCCCCAGTTGGACTTTCCTGCAGAATGTTATTTTATGGAAAGCTCTTTTTTCTTTTTTAATCAAATGTGACATTGGTGATACTCCACTTAATGATAATTTTATGATTGAGACTATTTAATTGATGTCACTGAAACTGAGTCATATAGGAAAATATAAACAACATTTTAACATTATAAAAAAATTAATCTGTAATTTTAGGGTATGCCATTATACCATCTGGAAAAATCTCAGCCAATAACTCTTAGAGTGAGTCTTAATTTTAGTTTTGGTTCTGATAGTTTAATTAAGATTAAAATACTAAACAGGTGTAGCAATAAGATAACTGCGTGGAATAATCTCCAGGAGTGGAGATTCCCATACCTTATACATGTAGTAGACTTCACATCTTTGATGATCATATCTACTGTCATAGATCTCCCCAAGTGAACATGATCTTTACCAGTTTGCTTCTTACAGGCTAACAGTGTCACAGGATAAATACATTACACAGTCAACTAACTAAATCCAAACAACACTCACAATAGTATTTGTACATGACAAAAGTTGAGGAATATTCCAACACATTTGGGATCACTAATGGTAGAGGCATCTGGTATAATAGCCTGGTTCTGAATGTACATGTAGTCGATAAACAACATGACATCATCATGAAATCATTGGAAAATCCAATCCACTACGAAAGTAAACTAACAGATATTTTACTACAACACGACATTCTATTCTAAGAAGTATTCAGACCCTGATATGTTCACAACGTAGAGGTCATTTCTTCATTTGGTTAAAGAGTTAGTAAGTAACATTTTGATTCATCCCAATAGCCTATATAGTTCCAAGTCATAAAAACTTACATTATTTTGTCAGAATTGTGAAAAGAAGGAATTGTTTCAAATGGTTTTGGACAAATCTCAAAGGCAATAGCCAGAGAGAAAACAACAAATAGCTAAAAATGCTTAGAGTTAAGTAACATTGGGTTTATCCTATGGACTTTTCAGTTCCAAGTCAGAAAAACGTCCATTATTTTGTCAGAATGTTGAAAAGAAGGAATTGTACTAAATGGTTTTGGATAAATCTCAATGGCAGTAGCCAGAGAGAAACAATGAAGAGCTAAGCACTAGTATGCTTATGCCGTCTTTTGTGTCTCTGAAAAGACTCAATGCTCCTGAATAACATGCCACAGCCGCATGTGTAGGTTCTCTTGAGATGTCGATCCCTGTGTCTCCTCAAACAGGATGCGTCGGTGAATCTTTTATTACATATCTCACATTGATTGACAACCCAGCCTGAACAGACTTTCTCGTGCTCCTTCTTCTTGTATCTGTTCCCAAACGCTCTGTCGCAGTTGAAACACTTGTGCGGTTTGTGCCCTGTATGGATGTTCAGGTGATCTGCATACATGGTACGTTTGTATTTTAGTAAGAAGACTTTGCGGCATGATTCGAAGGGACAGATCAGAGTGTTGCTGTCTTGCATCTCATCAACAAATCTTGGAATAGAGAGAGGAGTGTCTCCAACTGTCTCATCAATCAGATCCTGCCTGACAGGAAGGGGGATGTTAGGGAATGACGTATCAACCATCTCTGTCTTGTATTCATCTTCTCCTTCTTTGCGCTTATCCATTTTTGTCCGACCTAAAACGAACATATATTATATAACAAGATTGGCTGATGATTGAAATAATAAATATTATGCCTTGTAAACAAAATAATTTTCCATTATATATTTTAACTTAATTTAAACCACAAAGCAAAGGTGAAACACTGTATGAGAACATATTTTTAAAATTTGTATGTTTTTTTTTTGTTTTTTTTTGGACTGGAAATACAATTGCCGTTCTTATTCTGAATCCTAAAGCTGTAAGAATATTTCATCATTCATTTCATCAAATGGTGTGACCCATACCAGGGACTGTATGAAGTGTGTGCATGCCTGTGTGTTTGAGTGTGTGTTTGCATGCATGTGTGCGTGCGTGCGTGCATATGTGCATGTGTGCGTATCTTCAGCCCATCTCTTTGCAACATCTCACATTAAAAAATATCTAGAATCCCTTTCATATTAGGTATAGCTTTACATGGGAATGGTCCTTTTGTGTGCAATAGATAATTCTTTAGAAATTAATAATAATCAACCAACCCTCACATTATTGAAACCAGGGCCTTAACCTTTGTTAGCGATTACTATGATACAACATTTAAACACAAACCTTGGTTAGTAATCATCTTTTTCCCTTTCATTGATGAAGAGTTGTTCCACGATCTCAGATCTTCATGGGGATACAATGTAGCATGCACAATGTTGCCAATTGAATCGGAACTACCAGGAAAGTCCATGTATGGTTCATCCTCTGACTGTTGACAGGTCTCAGACTCATTGTCCTACAACAAGCAAACACTCATGAAAGCATGCTGCCTTTATAACAATGTCTAAGAACACATTGATTCTACACAGATTAAATATGCAGTAAACATCTTACATCTACTATAAGAAACTTAAGGTGTATTCCCTTCACCAAAACAACTGCACCTCCAATTCTTGTTCACATTTGGCAAACATTCTCTTAAAGAATTTTCAAAATCAGTTGCGTTATCATCCACACTCTGGTCCCACGACTTGGCTAGTGGGAACTCCACTGTTTCCACTTATTGAGACCGTACCTCCTCTCTCCCTTTTTCTGTCCCAGACACAGGTCATAAGCAGTGCCTGGGAGAAGCGTCTGCTATAACAAACCGACTTTGAATGTAGATGTTAAACAACATGACCTGACTTGACCTGACCTAAGGTGTTTGTTCCCGAATGCAGTGTATGGCATAGGTCATAAATGGCATCCGGGAGAAGCATCTGTTATATCACTAACAGCTTGAGTGACAAGGAAAATGCCATTAATAATGGGATGAGTGCATAGCCTGTCACTCAACGTAAACCCAGACAGTGGTTTAAAACTAGAGGAATTCGATTATTGGATAATGTAACTAACTTGTAACACACACCCCATGACACCCTGTAACTATATGTAAACCCAGAATAGTGGTTTAATATAACTATAGGAAGTCCGAGTATTGGATGATGTAGCTAACTTGTACCACGCCCCCATGACATGACATTTGTATAAGAAAGTTGTCAGATTTGACATTTGCTGGCATTTTTGTCTTCAGCCATTCAGCAGCCAGTAAAATAGCTTGGATACGCCCATCGTTTAACTATAGGTTACACCACAGGTAAGATCAAAGGTACCGACTTCAAAACATGGTATAAAGAGAATAACTTCTGGTTTTGTCATGTCTTGTAATGATGTATATAACAAAAACTCATAATTTTTAAAATACTAAAGCATTTATTTCATTACTATTAATACATGACATATGCAACAAAAACTCAATTTTTTTACAATACTAAAGCATTTATTTCACTACTACTAATACAGTACAACACATCAATTTAAAAAAAAATTCTGTATTAAAACACATACGACATACATTTATTGTAAACTTCACAAACATAGATATCTATTCTAACATTAAGTTATTTCAGCATGACCTCTTTTCTCTGAATTTTGTTAGGTTTTTCTGAAATCTGTATAAAACCAAAAAAAAAAAAGAAAAGTGTGATCGTCACAGCCAGTACCTGAAAAATGCACCTGACCCTAAATTTATTTTTATTTGGTTAAAAAATGTGTCATATCAGCAATTCAACTTGTGTAAATACTGTAACAGGTTAAACCATCACAAAGTTCATCTAGCGGTCAATACCCAGGTGCATGCACTGTTGGCTGTTACTCCCATTATGTCTCTGGTAGACCACAGGGGATCATGTTTGCTATGGAGTTTCCAGCTATGTATAAAGTTTTTCACAGAAACCCCCACACCAAAAAAAAAAAAAAACCCACCTTCCATCCTACTCGGATTTGTGTGATGAAAAGGACGATCACCAACTTTTTTTTATTTGGCCTAATGTTGACTAAAAGGTACACAATAAATAGGACATCTTAAAGACCTAATCAACTGCCAGTTCATATGTAACATATTATAATCATAATTATAATCTTTGAAAGGAATTGAAACGAGCGAAAAAATATGTTTCTACCAACTTTAATGATGGCACATCGATTGCTTGTTAATCACCAGCTATTAGATGTCAAATATTATGGTCATTCTGACAGTTTCAGAAGAAACCTTCTACTGCACTTTCCCTGTAGTTGCAACTTTAAAAACCCGCAATATAAATACATGTATTTGAATACTGACTGCATAGGCGTGTATATTTACAGCTAAAAACACAAGGATCTATGAAAATAATGTGTGTTTTAAGGGTGCAATATATACTACACCAACAAACTAATCACAAATGCAACATGGTGGTCACCTATTTATAAACATAACTTAATAAAAACTTCATGCATACATTATTTCAAAACTGAAAACAGTCTGGTTTAATTAGTAACAGTATTAATGGTGGACAGTGTACTAGCACAGGTGGAAGATATGGGAACTATTTGATTTTTTAATATGGCTTTATCCCTTACTTAAAAAAAGAAACTTTGGGGACCGACGACGTTCTTTCGACAGACAGTGGACTTCCTGGTGAGAATAAAACTGTAAGTCTAAGCATGGCTTTGGAAATAAGAATCTATAAAACATTTAAAGTACACAATGCAGAAACGTACCTACAGTGTGTAGGTCAATTTTATATTGTAGAAAAATAGGGCCCCGTTTTTTATGTCTCTTTTTAGCAGAAAATAAGCTAAATGACACTTAAACCAAAAACTGGTAAAGTAGGAAGATGTACAAATGAAGAATTAAGGTACGATGTTTCTGAAGTTCCGACTACATGTACTTTCAAGTTTGAGTAGTTTTGTTGTTTTACACATGTGTTAAATGTATTTATATTATTACAAAAAATTATTTTGCTGACAACTTTTTAGTATGAGAATAGATGATAACAAAAAATGATTCTATTTAAAATAATTCCAAATAAATAAACCACAATTAAAGACAATGTTTACATTTTATTACCCCAGCGGGTACAGAGAACCAGGGAAATATATATCATAATTTCCCTAGGGAATTATCACGCATGGTCTAACTGGTAATATCAATTGGTAGTTTAGTTTAGTTCACTTTGTCAAAAAAAAGTGCTGAAAAGGCAATGAACAATAACACCCAAAAATTGAAAAACTGTATGATTATCTCAATTGTAAACTAAATCGTTTTTCTACGGAACTAACTTTATCGTGAACAAAATATCTAGCTAAAATCTAACTGTACACCCTAGAATTGGCAACTTTGCTTGTTCCAATTGCTAATGACGTCACTTTCTAATGACATCATTAGCTTTCTGGGTGTTGTTTTCATTTGTTCACAGAAAAAGAATGAAATAATAGGTACATAGAACCATTTATGAAAAGCAAAATAAACATATCCAGGCTAGGGATAATAAATAGAATATCAGTTGCTTCCATTTATTATCAAGTTTAATAAGTTGTGGAATAAATTTCTTTTGTCACTTGCTAAAGTTTGTGACAAAGGAAACATTTCATTCAGAACTTAAATTTGATAACACATGGAATATCGTTTGATATCCTCTATATAAGTCTTAGAAAATACATTTCATATTATGACACACTACTAAATTCTATTGTACACCAACTGACATGAAATCAATATTAAAACTGCATCCAGTGATCACCTCGTGGACAGGAGTATTTTAACCACGATTTGATAGTCATATTATAACGAACATTAATCTCCTATCGTGGCGCAGGTCATAAATGACACCTGGGAGAGGTATCTACTATAACTTAGTAGTATAACAGCTTAGTTCTTAACACAGACGTTAAACAACACTGAGTTGACGTGTCATGATCCTTATCCAGCCGATTCCAATGAAAAGATGGAAGACCACTTAAGCAAAAACACATGGTATGTTAATGATCTTATGAATAAACCAGAATATCTACATCTTCTCGAGTAGCAAAGCTTACGAAGATAGAATGCCAAATGCCATGACATTTTCTACCATTAACATTCAGTTCAACATAGGTTTCATCCTTTCCCAGGGCGAGTGAAGCTTCCGATGTTTTCCAAGACTTTGGATGGAGGAATAACTTTTGCCGCAATATTCACATTTTAAAGTGCCAGCATGTGCTCTTAAATGGCCGTCTAGATGATTTTTTTCGTAGAAGAATTTTGGACACAGATGACAGCTGAAGTAGTCTCCAGAATGTTTTCTCTTGTGTCGGTTCAGATTGGGAGCAAAGGACGTCTGGAAAGAACACTGATCACATCGGTAGATCTTCTCGTTATCATTGATGAACTGTCTGCGCCTCCGTGACTTCACGGGCAGGAATTGACGGAATCCTAAAGCACCGAACTCTCTGATTGGTCCGCGATGAGGTGTCGCGTGAAGTCGTAGGGTTTTCTGTGAAGATGAACAAACAGGCCATAAGTTTATGAAGCTTAAATAACGAACTGATAGACCCGAATTCCTATATAAAATACACTTAAATAAAAAAATTGTACTCTTCCGATTCCCAACTTCATATTTACACTTAAATAACAAATTCATACTATTTCGAATCCCTATATACAATTTACACTTAAATAATGAATCCACACCATCTCGAATCCCTAATACAATATACACACATGCTCTTGAACCTTGTTATACATGTTATTCAATTCATTAAAAATGTCTTCATTTTCTGTTTCTGAATTACAAGATGGTGGGACATGCATATTGAAACAAAATCTAGATGTTTTTAATCTGAGCAACATAGCCAACTAATGCTGTTTCTGAAAAGAATACTTACATGTCATTTAAACTAAAATTGTCTTTCTAAATAACTACTACTATTACAGACACCCACCAATTGGTTCAACATGTATTGGTTAGGTCACAGGGGTCAATGCTGGTAGGTATTGGGTTCGAATCACACCCGAATTATAATCTTTTTATCTCCGTATTGGATTCAATTCACAAGTGTTCTGCAAGACTCAATGGGAAGATGTACAGCCACTAATTCCAGCTGCCAGTGGTCAATAGTTTTAGTATGTTTATTTAATGCCACTAGAACACATGATTATTTTAATCATAATCTCTTGGACATCAAAGATATGGTCATCGTGCGACAGTTTTAGGGAAAGCAGGGCTTATGCTATGCTGCGGGATAGCGGAAATCCCACATATTCTTGACGATCCCATGCATAAAAGTGTTAAAACAGGCAATTCCCACACACAGTTGTTAAAACTTGAAAATCCTCTAAAAACATTCCAAAGGGGTAAGTCCTCCCGGAAAAATATTTTAGTGGAAACCCGCTACTTTTTTTCATAAGTAGCAAATGATCGTTTATGTGCATCATCCCACATACAGGATGTCATAGCTCTTGTCCAGTATTGGAGAACAAGTTCGACAACAACACAAATCAGAGAATTGTTTAATCCTTCAATGAAACGACAGGTGAGCTATATCCCTAGTGTTAATAGTGATTTGAGCTATCATGTCTGTGAGAATATACACACATTGTATGGCTGTACAAAATTACCATATGAATGACGTCCAATAGCCGATGATAAGATAAAAAATTAATATGCTCCAGTGGCGTCGTTAAATAAAACAAACTTTACTTTTATTTTTTTGTATGGCTATAACATGTTTTCTTTTTTGTACTAAAATCTTTTTTTGTCCTAAATGGACAGATCAGTTTTACCTACAGATTGAATTTGAAGGAAGCCTGCTGTCGCCATATAGGTAACTCTCTTTCGATAAGAAGTAAAGGGTATTTTTTTATGCCCTTTCCAACATACAGGATAGCACATACCATGGCCTTTGATAAACCAGTTGTGGAATACTGGTTGGAATAGAAAATAGTACAAACTGATACATTGATTTTAAACATGGCATAATGGAGTACATAATATGTAACCATATTATGGTACATTTAGTAGGTTTACATTAACATACTTCCCTCCATGGTCATGTTGTTGTTTATCATTTGCATTCAGAGCCAGTCTGTTGTAGCAGATGCTCCTTCCATGGGAGAGACGGTCGTTTTATAAACAGTCAGTCTTGACAAAGTATATAATGACACAAGAAGAGTGGAATAATTTATTTCTTTACACATTAGGCAACAACATTTTTATAACTTTTTACAAATTTTGTTAAAATGTACATACACTACAAATACTAGTGTGACGTCAAACTATTGTTCTAGCTGTAGATTTTTTTTACAAACGCACAGCTATCCGTGCATTATTCTAGATAATCTACAACTAGATTCTCCATTAATTTACATAACCTACACTTTTCAGTAGGAATATCTGATATACCTATACTTCTTTTTCCCATACATCTCATACTATATGCAATGTAAAAATAGTATTGTCTCAGCTTGGATTTGAATCTTTAGCCTTCTGTACCGTCATTGATCTCTTGAGACCAACAGTCTAAATGACTGCACTAGACATTAGCTTACCAGATTCTGTATACTATTCAGTAACTGGTATGTGTTACATTTACGAAAAAGTTCAGAGTACCAAATAAGATTATTTAGTTATTTTGTTGTTACATGTAAAGACCAAAAAAATGTATAAATACTTATTTTTAATAATACATGACCGTACAAATAGATTTTATATACATGTATTGTATTTTAATAATTGTATACCATTTGAGTGTGATTTAAGTAAGAGAATAGATGGTTTAACCAGGCTGTTATAGGAGACAACTCTCCTGGGTGCCGTTTATTGTTCAAACCACCCACTGCATATGAAAAAAAATGGATGGGTGGGTGGCGGTAACAAGGTCTTGGACAATTATGCAGGGTTTTTTTTCAATGCTCCTATACCATACACACTGGAATACTTTTGGCAACAAAGTTTACTAATTCAACATCAATGAATAAGCTCATAAATAATTAAGATATTGTTTCTACACTTTTCAAGAATGTCTTCAATCTCACAATTCAACATGAGGTGTCAATAGATTTTTATTTATTTGCAGACATTAAACTGATATTCAAGTAATAAGGTTTCAACAATTATGCATTTTTTGATGTTTTCCTAGATGTTTTACCATTGATGAATACGTCTAACTCACAAATCACCAGTGTAGCATGCATTTTCAAATTACCTAATTAGCAACAAGGTCACAATTATGTGCTTGTTGATGTTTATGCCGTTTTTGATGTTTTTTATAAATCACCAGTGTAGCGTGTATTTTCAATTATGTGCTTGTTGATGTTTATGCCGTTTTTGATGTTTTTCATAAATCACCAGTGTAGCGTGCATTTTCAATTATGTGCTTGTTGATGTTTTCATAGTCTTTGAAGTGAAGAATGCTTCCATCTAGAAACATCACAGTTGAGGCATCAACTTTGAAATTACTTAATATCCAACAAGGTCTCAACAATTATGTGTTTGTTGATGTTTTTCTAGATGTCTTACCATTGATGAATACGTCTAACTCACAAATCACCAGTGTAGCATGCATTTTCAATAAAATTAGCAACAAGGTCACAATTATGCATTTGTTGATGTTTTTCTAGACTTTCAACTGCAGAATGCATCCATCCAGAAACATCACATGTGATACATCAACTTTCAAATAACGAGTACTT
>JAUTWP010105834.1:0-11832 GCA_033042655.1 Cyathermia naticoides
CTTCAGAAATATGGAGTGCGTTGCGCATCAAACAAACGTACAAGATATACTCTAAATTGTTAAATAATAATAAAAAAACAGACATTGCCACTTTAAATATGTTCATAAATTTTACAATTATTTCTATTAAATGACAAGTAACTATTATACAAAACAGCAAGTATGTAATGAACAGCTACTAGAAATCACAGCCAGTCAAATTAAGCTCATCTTTAATTGTTTAATAATTGAAAATACGCCTCGGTCGACTGGCAATGCCATCTCAGTAACTGAGTCATTTTACTTCCTGAAACTTGTCCAATCAAAATTCTCTTTGTCGTGCTGACAATACTCACAAAACTATTTCTCTGACCCTTGCCGTCCTTTCTGTCCATTATGAAAATGTTCTGTCCGTTCAGAGAGCAGCTATCGGTCAGTAATCACTTCTGTGGGGAGTAGATGTAAGGTGGACATTCATTTCGTAGTCTATTTGTCAGTAAACACAGGTGCTACAAAAGCACACACACAGTCGTGACTTTCATGTGCATTCAGACTGGAACAAAAGCAACTGAACAGCTACAAACGGAATTATCGTAGAAACCATAGACGTAAAGTATAATATGTAGATATGCCTTGAACAATGATGTTTTAACAAAAGCACTTCCCTGTCTAATCACCGCTTTCCGCCATTTTTAGAACTTACAGGAATATGTCAAAGGTCGTAGTGTCAAACCTATATGCAATAAAAGGTATAAAAATATAAACCAATCAACAACAACTTTACAAATGGGTGTGGGACACATTTTAGGTTGCACAACACTAAATTAATTGTTATTTGGGACGTATTAAAGGTGACACTATACCAAATCACTTTTTTTTAAATACACCTAGGAGACTGCTAACAGAAAGTTGTAGCCTAACATTATTTAAAATAGCATCATCAAATAAACAATATTAATATTATAAAAACCTTTTCCGCAAAATATTTTAATCATAATCGTATGTATGCTCATATGTATTTGTATGCTATTATGTTGTATTTTATATGATTCATATATGGAAATAAATGATTGATTGATTGATTGATTGTGTCCTGTCAAAACAAACAAGATGCTATTAATAAGGTTGTGACACTGTATGTGTGATTTTGTAGATTTTACTAAATTCTATTTAAATTTAATATAAACATTTAATACATGTTGATATTTAAAGAGGTCTATTTAATAATATATTGGAAATATTTACCAGATACGTAATTATTTTAAATATTTAATATTATTAAAATAGCCTACAACAGAGTTTTAAAGTGGCAGTGTCTTGTTTTTTTTTTGTGTTTTTTTATTTAACCATTTATAGAATATATCTTGTAGGCTACGTTTGTTTGATGCGCAACACGCTCCATATATCTGACGCAACGATCTGCAGTACTATATTTAGATCACGAGAAAAGCGTGTTGTTTCAGCTATGGCTGCCAGAGCCGGGTTGCTTCTAGATTGTTTTAATTTTCGCATGCGGGGACTTGCCATGATGAGATCACGTGGATGTCTCTTTATGGAGTAAACTGGCTACAACCCTGCAACAGCAGTTAAAAATAGAACAACTTGTGACCTTTGGACTGTCAAGTTGTAGAAATCATGGCGTCTGAGCAGTCTCGATTTGAGTACCGTATTGGATTTTAATAGTGGACGATATAATTTGATATAAAAGACGTACGAATTTATTAAAACTGTAGAAAACTATAGAAAACAGACACTGCACCTTTAATAAATCTTTGGTAGCTTACATGTATTTATAATATAAATGCATCCATCCATCCATCCATCCATCCATCCATCCATCCATCCAATGTTACGGTAACAGGACAACTCGGTCAAATTCGAATTAGCGCGTTTCCGGTGTTGAGACAGCTAGCTAGCATTATAGGCGGATCTAAGGGGAGGGGGTATAGTCCGTACGCCACCACCCACCCCAATCATGACATAATTATATGCACTTTTTTGTACTTTTGATAGGTTAACGTTATATTTTACTCAGATTGCAGGCCGTTTTTGTGAACCAGTTGGGAACATAAAATAGTCCAAACTGCAAATGGGTCTACTGATTTAAAACAAAATAAGTTTTCTTTGCTTGTCACATGTTTAAACAAAATTATTTACACATTATCTATAATGTAAATGAAGTAAACATTAAAAAAAAAGATAGAGAAAATGGTGGTGTGCAACCATATCCAATCAACGTAAAGGTTACAACGATGCAGGAAGATGGCGGGTGATGAATTGGCAAGGAGAGGCTGGTGAGTAACTGAAGAGAACTGAACAAGGAATGTCTTTTGAAAGTTTCGTGTCAGTCATTTTAGCGGTCACGATTATGTGATTATTTCTACAGCGGTTGCAGCTCGTTCCGTTATTAACACCAACAACGGGTCTAATATTTATTTCAATGTCCAATCCTCTATCACAATATGATGAGTATCAGTCTATCATTTATGACAGTGGGCCATGGATTGAATAAGTCCATCATCAGTGGCAGTGACAAGATTGGCAACTTGACATCATGGTTAATAAACTTGTTTATCTGGTTGTTGTTAATTAATAATAAGAATCTAAATTGAAATCTATTAGACTAGAGTGCTTTTTCGTATTTTAAACATACAATTAAATATTTATAACAGAGTTAATTCCCCTTGTTTGAATGGAATGAGACTCATGAGTATAATGGTATGACACTGAAAGGGGGGGGTAATTATTTTTAAAGGAGGTGGTATTGTATCCAGAGTATGTGCTTTTTTTCTACAAATAACATCTGCAGTTTGGGCTATTTTCCGTTCCAACCAGTGCTCCACAACATGTCCAACAAAGGCTGTGGTATGTGCTGGATATGACTTCCACCCCCCTATTGATTTTTGTTTAACATTTATAAATTTATGTTTTATGTTATGTTTAAAGTTGGGGTTAGGGTTAGGTGATAGTTATAAAGCGTATACAATCAAGAAAATAAATTAAATTTCCAACTTTCGTAATGCGAAATTCACACCATATTTTGTCATGAATCGTCCATTTTGAATCTTCTTTGATGAACTCTGAACACTTCTGCTTTCGATGCGATGCCAAATTATCCCAAACTCACATTCGACAATGATCGATTCATTCCGTAAGGATATGTTGGCTGAGACATTTAAAAGCCTTAAAATACATGATTGTTTGTTGTTAAATGCGTGGTCTAGTGATAAGACTAACACTCTTGGTCCCGATGGCATGGGTTCAAATTCCATTAGCATCACGTGGTTTTTATTGTTTTTAAGCACTAACTGATAATAGAACTCTTTAGAGCGATCACTAAGTGATAAGAGCTATTTAGAGCGATAAGCGCTGATTGATAATAGAACTCTTTAGAGCGATAGGGGGGTGCGGGTGGAATTCTTTCCGAATGATATCCAATAGCTGATGATAAGATAAAAATCAATGTGGTCCAGTGGTGTTGTTAACAAAACTCTTAATTAAAAATGTCTGAAATAAAAAATGTGATTATTGCTAGCTTGTTTTCACAACGGGCAATTAAAAACCTCAGACATATTGCAGTATACAGAGTTTGTTGTGTGATCAAAGTCTCCCCACCCCAGGTAAAATATCTGCCTGGTACCTCCCTTGATAATCACCCACTAGTGTCTACAGGTCAGGTTATGTGGTTTGACGTCTACTTTCATTGCCGGGCTGTTATAGCAGATGCTTAGTGTCTACATCTACACTGTGCACATACATGTGTGTTTAATACTTTCAGGCATCTTTCAGAAGCAGGTCTGCAGCAATGTTCAGAGAATGGAAAGAGAGGGACAGATCAGATTGTGAGGAATGCTTTGGATGTAAGTGATACTCAGTGCAGAGTCAAAGATATTTACACTTTTCTTGTTTACAATTTCTCCAAATCATATTTTTAATAATTCAAAATATAATCAAAAGTGCTATTGTAGTTGTAATAAGTGCAGGGCTCAAACTTAATGGCGGAAATTACCACCAATAGTGTATAAATTGCTGTAAGACTAAGAGAGGTGGGTGCTTCACTGGTGGATATATTTGTCCACTGGCAATGTTCTCCCCTACTTTCCTTTTATTTGTCGCCACACCTTTTTTGTTTTGTTGCCACTTCTGTTATGTTTATTTGTTGTAAAAGTAAATTTTTAACCAATTTTCTCAGCTTGAATTAAAATTGCCACCATTGAGTCTTTCACCCATGGCCAAAAACATTCAAAATTGTCGTGGGTTCGAGGCCTGAAATGTATATATTTGTTTTTTCTAATTAACAGATCGACTGATTACAAGCAATTTTGATATTTTGTTACCATTTTTAATGTTAAAGAAGTGAATGACTTCTTGATAAAATAAAATAGTGATAATTGGTGAATGCTATGTATTATATATTATGATAATATAATTATTAATATACTTTGTCTTTTAGACGGACCTGAAAGAGATAGCAGAGAAATGGTTACCTGACGAGTTAAGTCGTGGCAGGCTCGATTACGTACGTACATTTTAATCTTTAGGCAATGCACAGTCAATTCATTTATCTTAGTCAACATAGAGCTTTCATAAATACTGAGATGCTACAAGTATTTTAAGATTTTACGGAAAAAGAGCTAGATAAGTCGAACTATAGTAAATGTTAATTTTGTCATATTGCTCTTACCTTAAATTAATTAAAATATATTTAATATTGAGTAGTAAACGTTAGTTTTATCATATTGTTTTACTGTATAAAATTTATTTAATATTGCATATCATATTGTTTTTAGTTTTACTGTATAAAATTTATTTGATATTGAGTAGTACATGATAATTTTGTCGTATTGCATAGTGCTGTTTTAATCTGTTTTAGCTGCAAGGCCCGGCCGTACTTCAGGTTCAGAAACTGAGAAATATTGCCGCACCCAAGGAGAATGAGTCATCACAGGCCGCACCACGTCTCATGAAACTCACTCTGACCGATGGTCACATGACATGTGTTGCCATAGAAACAGAAAACTTAAAAAATATTGGGTTTGTTTAATCATTTATCTTAAGTGTTATATTTCAGATAATATCTATCCTCTAAGACATAATTCTACAACTTAAATTTCAAGTTTGGTTTCATGTGGTACAAGTTTATGGTCTGATTTATTTGCCACCTCTGGATCAGGACGTAGCTCAATTAATAACATGTCTGCCTTTGTATCGATCAGTTATCGGATCGATCCTTCTCAGTGAACCCATCTGTACTTTGGACTATTTATCCATTCCATCCAGTTGTGGGTTACAAATTCAAGCCTTGTAGTTGTATATATTTTAGATTAAATGTGTTAATGGTGATTGTGGATGATGATTAAAAGTGGTCTGTATTTACAGTGTGTTGTTTTAGGTTAAATACGGCACCAGGAACTAAAGTTCTTCTTGATGGAACTGTTGATGTGGAGAATAGTTTCCTGCTCCTGTCAAACAAAAATTTCAAATTCTTGGGTGGAAGAGTCGACCAGATTGCTGAAAACTGGGAGTTTAAAATGGTAAGTAGTATGTATATAATATCAGTCAGCACATTATATATTATTTTAAATTCAGTTAATATTTATTGAATATTTTGTTATTTAGAGGTCTTCATTACTTTATTATCCCACCTGACTAAAATGTAGATAGTTTTATTTTTAAAATAAAAATAATAGTTGGAAATCAAAGTGTCTGAGGTTTTTGTACTAACTACTATAAACATTATTTCAGAAACTTGCCAAGCAAAATCGATCAAATATACTGTCTGAGGGAGGTCCACCACCATTTGTGCCTTTTGGGAAGAAAATTCAGCAGGTTGTGACGGAGGTGAAGAAAGGTAAAGTAAATAAAAACATTGTTCATTTTACTCAATACATCAGTTAGTGAAACACAGAGAGGTTCAATCAACAAAACAATCACCATAATAATAATAACGTTACTCCACAATTTCTATAACAATTACTCCCCCCACCCCCCAACAATTATCCCCTGTGCAATATAACCCCTGAAAAATTGCCACCACTACCCCACCCTATCCTGAAAACTGATTGTCAAGTGTTGTATACAGGTTTTTTGTATTGCAGAGAAAAAGGAAAACTTCAAATCGTTGGTGACTAACAAGGAAACAAATGAAACGACTGAGTTTGACAATCAGCGTCAGGCAACAATCGCTGAAGCTCTGCAGGCCAAAGAAGGTGGTAAAGGCAAATCATTTGGTGGAGGCAGTAAATTGGTGAGTTTTTATTTTAGGTGACGAGTCGCTGTCAGGTAAATAGAACATCAACTATGAATATGAACAGTCTTCAACCACAGTGATGACTGATGTAGCTGAGATGTCTATTATAACAGCTTGTTCTCAATGTAGACATTAAACCTTTTGATGACGAATTTTGAACAAAATAATTTCGCATGTCATTGTCTCCTTTTTCATCAAAATCTATTCTATCTGTGGTAAAGTACATATAAAGACCCTATGCTACTTATTAGAAAGAGTAGCCTGTGTGGTGGAAACATGTTTCCTCTAAAAACAGACCTGTCAGAAAGACCATATGTTTGACACCCAATGATAAAAAAGAAATCAATGTGCTCTTGTTGGATTTTAAAATAAAACAAACTACTTAACTGGTTTAGAGGCTGATATTGTAGAATGTGAATCAATGCAGTCTTTTTGTTGTTGTTAGATTGGTGGTTAGTGGATTAGTTTGTAAAGTAAAAATCAGGATGTTTGTGTTTGTCATTTTTTAAAATTATGTTTGTTATGTTAGGTTGTCAGTGACAAAGACCTAGCGAGGATCGTGGAGATGGGTTTCTCAGCTGACCAGGCTATGGAAGCCTTGAAGCAGACCGGTGGGGATGTAGCAGCAGCAACACACATGCTGCTCGCTGATGGAGATTCCAGGGAACGGGGCCGAGGTTACGACAGGAATAACCGATATGATAGGAATGACCGATTTGACCATTCAAAAGGTGGTGACCGTGGAGACCGGCCAGGTAGTGACCGTGGAGACCGGCCAGGCAGTGACCGTGGAGACCGGCCAGGCAGTGACCGTGGTGACAGGTTTGATAGAAGTGAACGTGGGGATAGACCAGGCAGTGACCGTGGCAACAGATTTGATAAAGGAGAGAGGATGGACAGGAGAGATCAGAAATCAGGTTAGATGGAAAATAGTTTTGATTTTGAAATCTTCTGTCATTTTTTTATTTTGAAATCTTCTGTCATTATTTTGATTTTGAAATCTGTCATTATTTTAATTTCTTTAATCTTTCAATTTAAATCAGCTCAGAGTTTGCTCAAATATAATTTTAGTGTCTGTAAATCATGATGCGTTCACTGCTCTGCTATGAAAAATGAAGCAAATTACAATATCTGAATTATAAGTAATCAGTGGTTTTGTGATTTGGTCAGAAACTGACAAAAGGAAGCAAATGATTGGCTAGTAATTTTAATATTATGTGCATATCCGTTCCTCTAAGTGGGATTAAAAAGAATTGTTAAATGTTCATACCGTTTAATCATGCAAAAAAATCAAAAAGATGTGGCGGCAGCGGGTTTCCTCTTTAAATAAATGTGTCAAAATTACCATATGAATGATGTCCAATAACCTATGATAAGATAAAAATCAATGTGCTCCAGTGGTGTTGTTAAACAAAACAATCTTTATTACTTTTCATGCAAAAAAGGCACTTTATCAGACTTAGCATCTGATTAAACTGTTCTGATTGTTTTCAGGTGGTCGAGGTCGTCGTCGGGATGAAGAATTTGAAGATGGAGGTTCCAGCCGTCCCAGTGGACCTGCTACCCTGTTTGACTTCCTCACTACAAAAATACCCGTTAAAGAAGGTAACATAGACCACAATATTAAGCCTTTTCATGGTCTTCTTTTCCTGGTCAAATGTTTTTTATTCTAATTATATTTTTTATTCTTTCAAAAAGTTTTTATTTCTTTCATGACAAACACAAGTTAAAAAAGCTAACACACATCACAATTTTATATCCTATCTTTAACTGACCTTGTTCACAACTAAAATATAAGATAAAAAAGATAACACGCCTTGGTATCATATAACATCAAATAGCCAATGATAAGATAAAAATCAGTGTGCTCTAGTAGTATGGTTAAATAAAACAAACCTTTTACACACCATGGTATCATATGACATCAAATTGCTGATGATAGGATAAAAATCAGTCTGACCACACAGGACAGCACATACCACAACCTTAAAGCAGTTCTGGACCACTGGTTGGAATGGAAAATAGCCCAAACTGCAACTGTGTCTACTAAGGCAGTTTTAAAAGTCAACACACATGACAGTATTATGTTGTTATATCTATGTTTGTTACAGAGAGCAAGCAGAATGGGACGAGTGAGAAACAAAGCAGTGTAAACAAAGCATATCGATCTAACACAGAACAGAACAGACAACCTCAGAGTCATTCTTCAAGTAACTCGTACCCTAGTAAAGCACCGTATAGTGCCGAGGACTTTCCCAGTCACAACGTGGCAAATCATAAACAGAACCTTCCTCCTAGACTAGCAAACAAAGCCAGCCGAGAGGCAAACCCTCGCAAAGAAGATTTTAGCAATAAGCAGCAATCACGTGAACCCGGTAGAAATGTTTCTAGTCAGTCTCACTATAACAGCTGTGAATCACAGGACAAACTGCAGAATAATTCTTCAAACAGGACAGCACCAGCCCAAGCTAATTTTGATAAAAACCCGACCCGAACAGCAACTTCACATACAGCACCATACCGACAAAATTCATCGAGGTTTCGGCAAGAAGATAGGCCACAAGATTTTCGACAGGATACGCGACCTGACAGCTATCCTGTGAAGGACAGGCAGATGAAGGAGAGAGAAAGCAATTTCAAAGACAGACAGACGGACAGACAATCAGAAAACACAAAATGGACAAATAACATGGGCAGGTTGAACCAGAATGAGGGACAAGATTCCTGGGTATGGATATCTTCTTTTTCTAAATAAAATAATGAAATGATTGTCACATGCTTGTACCTCAGACATAAGTTATATTATTATTTTAAATACGTTTTGCTTTCATGTTATCTGCCCCGTATAATGTATTATTGAAGTTTGGTGAGATTGACATTCCCACAGTATATATTAACATCATTTGGGAATTGTCTTATCTCCTCTTTCTCACTACCTATTAAGCTTCTTTCCTTTTCCACTAATAGTCCTTGACTAGAGGCTGTAACATGTACTGTTCTTTTATTTGGAAAGTACATATTAAAAAACAAAACATTTCAGCTTATTGAAAAGAGTTTCCTCTAAGGAAATGTGTCAGAATGACCAATAGCCAATGATAAGACAAACTGTGCTCTAATGGCATCATAAAATAAAACAAACCTTGTTTTTAAAGTTCAGTTTGCCACTGGAGCACATTGATTTCTATCTTATCAGCAGCTATTGGACGTCATTCATCTGGTCATTTTGACACATTTCTATTAGAGGAAACGCTCTGCTGTCACATAAGCTACTCTTTTTGATAAGCAGCAAGTGATCTTTTATATGCACTTTCCCATAGACAGGATAGCACATACCATGGCCTTTGTTGAACCAGTTGTGGAGCACTGTTTGGAACAGAAAATTGCTTTTAAAGGCTGTGTTTAATCTAGCTTACATACCAGTTATGACAACAATATGTCTGATGCCTAATAGCTGTTGAATAAACAGTGTGCTGAGTTGTTAACAAACATTTGATTTTTGTTCTTGATGTGGTAGACATAACTAATTCACAAATTCTTAAATGCTCAAATGATAATCCGCTATTGCATATAAAAATTATTTTTGTCTTTTCTTTTTTGAATTGCTAAATTACTATAATTAAAATGTTAATATCACAAAGTTTGCTTGATATTTTTTTTAAAGAAAATTGACTAATTGTATTTACAGTCACGAGATGGAACACCTTGGAAGGAAGGTGACATGTGCCTGGCTAAATACTGGGAAGATAATCAGGTATGTTGTTTCTTGGTTATCTCCCTTCATTTACTAACTCTAGTACTCTGTCTAGTTAAGTGTTTTGCACACTTAGTGTTACTATGTATGTAAGAGAAATGTAGAAATATTAACAGTACAAAATAGAATTTCATTGCTAGTTATTTATACATGTTGTTATATTGTTTTTCATCAACTTAGTTGTTACTGCTTTAGGTGAATTAAAAACACAAAATTTGCTTTCATAGTGACTTTTTCTGTGACGTACATTGTATGGAAACACAAGTCTTTTCCAGTGTGCCTTTAGAAATAAACTGTGCATAATGTTTTAGAGATATAGTATGCCTAGGTTTATCTATTTTTCAGTTGTTTCAGACTATGTCATATGTCTATAGGCAAACTGGAATACAATAAATATCAGTTGCAATATTTTACGGTACCTTATAACCGGAAACTTTTATGAGTTTTTATTTACCTGTAAGCAAGTAACACAGCTTGTTTGTCTTGATTTAATTATTTAAACATAACTGTCAGCTCTCGCATTGTTTGTGTGGCATGTTTTGTAAACAAGCTGTTTTGTTTTAGTTCTACCAGTCACGGATTGAAGCAATGGCACCACAGGTGGGCACCTGTGTAGTGACATTTCTAGAATACGGCAATGTAGAGGAAGTGTTATTGAGTGACATTCGACCTCTTGTTAAACAGAACTGGGTGAGCTAATACTTATTACAAGTTACAGTGTATAACTCTTCTCCTATGACATATTTTACCAATGCAAAAAATCACAAAAATCAGTATTTCGACTGTTAGAACATGGCCATACAGGCAACTTAATCTGCCACCAAATGTTTTTTAAATACCTAGTCAAACCTAAGATTGGACAATAGTATGCTCCCATAAACAGATTGAAAAGTCTAAAACACCCACAATCAATATAGCCATATGAAATTGGCTGGGTAACCAAATATGAGGAAATTGAAAAGACCCCTGTAGGGCAACCAGGTTCCAGAACATTTTTCAAGCCCTGCAGATATTGTTCAGTCTACATGCACTTTTCAGGAATTTGGATGTAGCTCAGTTGGTAGCATGCCCGCCTTTGAAGCGGTCGGTCGTCAGTGGATCCATCGGCAATTTGGGCTATTTTCCATTCCAACCAGTGCCCCACAACTGGTTCAACAAAGATCGCTTGCTGTCCTGTCTGTGGGAAAATGCTTATAAAAGATCCCTTGCTGCTTATCGGAAAAAGTTGCTTAGTTAACATCATAGCAACAGGTTTTCTCTAAAAGAAATGTGCTCCAGTGGTGTTGTTAAACAAAACAAACTTTTTGCATGTACTTTTCAAAACAGATAATTATTGAAAATTAATCTAAAATGAGCAAGTGAAATATGATTTACAATACTATGTATACTTCATTTGTGTGTGACCTAAATAAACAGCAGTTGATGTATTGAGAATATTCTCATATTCTTGTAACTCAAGTTTTTTTATGATTTTTAGCAAACCAACGGACCTCCACAGAATTATGGACAGTTTTACAATCCACCTAGAAATCAACGGCAACAGAACTATTTTGTACCTCCACCACAAATGCCTATATCAAAGCCACCTGAATACCGAGGCGAAGACATGCTTGGTAATAGTAACATTGGAACTATGGAGTTCCGCCGCGGCGGAATGGGAACATATGACAGGAATCGCCAACCAAAGGGCAAACCAACTCAATTGCTTTACCAGCCCCCGGTGTACCAGTCTCGCCAGAGCTCCTCATGAAGCTGGCTTGGTTGAATCAATGTGTAGTGGTGTATCATATTGTCTCGCCAGAGCTCCTCATGAAGCAGGCTTGGTTTAACCAATGTGTAGTGGTGTATCATA
>JAUTWP010105945.1:0-11831 GCA_033042655.1 Cyathermia naticoides
GTTTATAGATTTTTTATTTCATAAATTACATGTATTAAAAGTAAGCTCTACAGTCTACTCCATCTAGTGGCATCATTAAATAAAACAAACTTTACTCTTTTTTGTGTGCTGATACATGAGCTATGTTTAAGTGTGTCTGTATTCTAATTACAAATAGCTAAATAATAACACTACTTTTCTTAAGTGTTTTATGTCTGTAATCAGATAAGCAAATAACTTTCCGGTTACTTGGTTGAATGAAATTATGCTACATGTACATACAGTATTACTTGTTAATGTTATATCTTAATAAATATCAAGCCACAAAATAAGTTGTATTGCATTTTGCAACCATTCCAACCTATGACCCACATCTGGATCATCAGTACTGGAACGTGCTGTCCTGTCTGGAATTTAATGCATATAAAAACGATTGGTTCTTATCAAAAATTTGCTATGTGTGACAGTGGGTTTCTTGTGATTACTATGAGTCACTAACATTGTTTAACATCTAATTAAACAATGTGTTGTGGTGTCATTAAATAAACAATCCTTTTTGTTTTGCAAATACTGATTTTGCTGGTCATGTATTTGTTAGTTTACTACTATAGTTATTATTTTGTGTACAAACATGAATGTTATTTTGAACAGAATATATGTATGCATGCACTGAATGTACTTGTATGTGATTAGATAGATATTGATGTTGTTAGAGCAGTAAAAATCTGCCAAGCATACCAGGATTTTTCTTTCTTTAATGCCAAAGCGCTTCATATTACAGCAGTATTTGTTTTCAAATGTGCTATTTCAATTAAACTTAAAGCTGGGTGGGGTAAGGATCGGCAATACACTTACTGTATCAGTTCAGTAATGTCCTAAGGCCAAGCAAAATTAATCTTCTGGTTTCTTGTTAAAAAGTAAAATTTTGTTTATTTAATGACGCCACTAGAGCACATTGATTTTTATCGTATCAGTGGCTATTGGATGTCATTTATATGGTCATTTTGACAAATTTCGTTTTTTAGATGAAACTCTCTGCCACCACATAGGCTACTCTTTCCGATAAGCAGCAAGGGATCTTTTATATACAGCACATACCACAGCCTTTGATGATCCAGTTTTGAAGCACTGCTTGGAATGAAAAATAGCCCAAATCTGGTAAAATATCATAAAAGAAAAAAATATCCATGGTACTTGAATCAGTTTAAATTTATAAAAGTATTTAAATTTCACAGAATTTTTTTTTTATACTAAGATGTTTTAAAGGATCTTTATAAAATATCAATAATCCAAATAAAAACCTGTTATGTAAAATTAATTTTGTTATATTTGAAAAGAACATTGATCAGATTTGATTAAATAGTCAATTGATAATCTTTCTGGATGACAACTATAAAAAATAAATCAAGAAATATATTACACTGAGAACAAAGCAAAACAGTTATGCAATATTATCAGTAAATTACTGTTTTACATTCATGGCAAAGCAATAGCATGTTTAAAATAAAAATGTCAACATAGAAACCTGTTGATCAAAGCAAATACATTTTTTTAATCTAAAAGGACTTTCAAGTCTCAATCAATAGCCATTATAATCTTCATGAAAGAGAGTAATAAAAAATGAAAGAAATAGTAGAATGGAGGAACTGAGTTACGAGCCATTCATATGGTGTGAATGACAAGTTAATTAGTAAATTACTGTCAGTATTTTATGTTGCTCACAAAGCTATGGGATGAGCGGTGAGTCATGATTGTTTACGAGGTGTTCCCTCTAACACCTACACCTCATTACCTACAGTTCACTAAATTCCAGATTAGTGTGCAGGTTGTGGGGTACAGCATTAGATAGGTGGCAGTTTAAAGACATTTTGAACGTGACATTTTTCTAGATAGTCTGGGTGGAGCCATCACACTGTTCATGCTGTTACACCAAGCTTCTGTTGCACAATCTTGATTCAGTTATACCACTTCTGGTTATGTATGTACAGTAAAACTTCTCTAAACTGGACACCCACTAGACCAAGTAAAATGTCCACTTTATATTCTCTGTAACTGACTACAATAGTCACTGACAGGTATATAGGAAAGCTTAATATGTTCTAAACTTCATACTGCATAAGACAAAGGATAGATTTGGCATAGTGATGATACCAAGTGTTGGTGAATTTAATTTTAATGGTAATAAAAAAAATCTATTTCTTTGTTATAAATTCCGAACTTATTTATTTTAATGGTGCATTGCATTATTATTCGGTAGCTTGAAATGATTTTATGAATACCATCACATATAATTTTTCAAATCCCATCACACACTTATAAGTCACTTTAAAAAAATATTGATTCAGTGTTGGGAGGTGTTAAAGTGTGTGAAAGGGTTAAATGTGTGAAAGGGTTAAATGTGTGAAATGAGGAAGTGTTGGTGTGACAATACTAACATTCACCTGATATGTAAATGAGGTTTATAAAACATTTCTGCTTGAAACACTGATCACAGATTGCTAGATGACGACAATCTTTCAAGAGATTTAGTTCCCAAGGGTATGAGTGTCCCTGCACTTAACCCCATCTGATTGAACCAGCAGATCTAAAACACAACAAAAGATAAAACATGAATAACACGCAGCTTTCTTATTGGTAGATATATTTGTTGGTTCATGTTCTGGTTGCACAAATAACATACATTAAAGCCAGTTCATTTAATGACAGATTTTAATCTATAATTCAGATTCAAGCACACTGTTGTGTGCACACTATTTGAGTGGCTGTCAATACAGGACATCCTGATCTATAGGTTAAGGCATATAAAAGATCCCTTGCTGATTATTGGAAAGAGAAGCCTATGTGGCGGCATCGGGTTTCCTATGAAAGAAATGTATCAAAGTGACCACATGAATGACTAATAAGATAAAAATCAGTGTGCTCTAGTGGCCTCATTAAACAAAACAATGCCTGCCTTTGAAACGGTCAGTCATCATATTGATCCTTCTCAGTGGATCCATCTGCAGTTTGGGCTATTTTCCATTCCAACCAGTGCTCCTCAACTGGTTCATCAAAGTCTGTGGTATGTGCCATCCTGTCTGGGAAAGTGCATATAAAAGATCCCTTGCTGCTTATCGAAAAGAGTAGCCTATGTGAAGGCAGCGGGTGTCCAATAGCCGCTGATAAGATAAAAATTAATGTGCTCCAGACCAGTGGCATCATTAAACAAAACAAACTTTAAACAAAACAAACTTTACTTTGAAAAGACTTGTAAGTTAAGAGAACATGTGTTTGTTTGTACACATCTAGTATATCCCATGTGTCTATGTCACACTGTTTGACATTTCAAATGTGTCTTAAGAAAAAGAACATTGTGAAAAATGTACTATGCTAAAATATCTAAATGATCCAGTTACTTATACATATGTACATTGTATTTAGTTACTGTATCAAGGTTAAAAGTCATTGCTTACAAACAAATTAAAATAATACTACTGAAATTACTGATGCATAAACTATATACAGTGAAACCCCTCTAAACCAGAATCCCATCTAAACTGGACAAACAATTCAATCCCAATGTGTCCATTTAGTGTAAATCTAACCGCTGAAAATCAGACACCTCAAAAACCGGACAAGAGTTTACTATATAGATCAATTCCATACAACTGGATGAAATCTGGATTTTTTTTAACGTGCTTACATCACCAAATAAGTAAGTGTTCAAGCACACTGAAATCTGTCTAAACCAGCTTGTTTTGTTGGTCCCATGTGAATCTGGTTTAGACAGAGTCCACTGTAATTTAGTGACAATAATATATATAATAATATTAATAGAGACACACTAAACATCTTTAGATATTAACCAGTAGAACAGGAACAGATGATGTTATTGTTGTAAAAAAAACCATGTGCACAGATACATTAATAACCCAATGTAATTTAGTATGTAAGTGACAAGAACATAGACACACTGAACATCTTTGTTGTTTGTTGAGGAGTGGGATATAGCTCAGTCGATAGCATGCCCACCTTTGAAGCAGTCAGTCGTCGGATCGATCCTTCTCAGTGGATCCAGCTGCAGTTTGGGCTATTTTTAATTTCCAACCAGTGGTCCACAATTGGTTCACAATTGTTCTGTTTGTAGAAAAGTGCATGTAAAAGGTCCCTTGCTGCTTATCAAAAAGAGTAGCCAATGTGGTGGCTGTTGGTTTCCTTCTAAAAATGTGTCAAAATTACCATATGAATGACGTCCAATAACCGCTGATAAGATAAATCAATGTGTTCCAGTGGCGTCGTTAAACAAAACAACTTTACTTTGTTGTTTGTTGAACAATAGAACGGGAGCATCTGAACGTGTGCTGTGTTTAGGCCTCACTAACGATGTGATGGCTGTCAGTGTGTATAGATCACTAAGCTGGTAAGCTGCAGATACATGCAGATAAGTGAGAAAACTGACCCACAAGAAAGGGTACTACTGGACAAGGGCTAATTATCAGTTATACCTGTCACTCGGTGTTGAGCTATTGGGCAGATGAAACAAAGCAAATACTTGTTCTTTGACCACCAGTGTATCATGAATGATGGATAGTGCCGAAAATAATACATTTCAGGGCTCGAATTTAAGAATTTGTAATCCACAGCAATTCTGAAAATATTTGCCAGTGTGTGAGACTCTCCGATGGCAATTTTGATTCTTTGAACCTACAAAAATTTGTTAAAACAAACTTTTGCAACAAATAAACGCAATGTTCAGAAGTGGTGAAAAAATGGCACTGGTGAAGCACCTCACATACAGCAATTTATATAAAACCAGTGGCACTTGCCGCTGGTGCTGCTGTTAAATTCGAGCCCTGCATTTACTACAGTACCACTTCCGAGATAACTATAAGAATTTAGTAGAAGAATATTTCATTATAATAAATATTACAATGGGGTAAATCTAATACATAGATCATTCCAGCCAGTGAACAACTGGTTCATCAAAGGCTGTGATATGTGCTCTTCTGTCTGTGGGAAAGTGCATTATATATAAAAGATTCCTGGCTGCTATCTAAAAGAGTAGCATATGTGGTGGCAGCAGGTTTTCTCTAAAGAAATGTGTTTGATGTCCAATAGCCAATGTGCTCTAGTGGCTTTGTTAAATAAATCAAACTTTTCTTTATGAACATGTGATATTTGCCACAGACTGCAGCACATTTGACAGGCTGTGGAGGAATGTATCAAATCATTGTTGCACATATTGCTCCAATTAGAGAAGGGAAGTGCACAGTCTAACAAGCAGATAGATTTACAAACCACATGGCACACTCTGCTACGGATTATATTACACCAAGTCTCGACATTTTTATATTGTTTATATTACACCAATATCAAAATCTATGTCACACTGTCTCAACATTTTTATATAGTTTATATTATACCAGGTCTCAAAATCTGTATTACACTAGGTCTCAACATTTTTATATATACTCAACCAATAAAGTTTATCAAAAACTTATTTAAAATCCTCTATAAAGAATGGATTTACTCACCTTATAAATAATGCTATTATCATTATGTATGATTATATGATATGTTTCTATATTGCTAAGCAAATAACTGATATTTAAAATGTAAATAAATAAAAATCAATGTTGGCAAATATTGTAACATTTGCTAAACTATTTTGGTTGAGTATAGTTTATATTATACCAGGTCTCAAAATCTATATCACACTGTCTCAACATTTTTATATAGTTTATATTACACCAAGTACTAAAATTCTTTAATATAATTATGAACATTTTGCTAAAAAAAAACACCTGAATATAACACAGTGTAAATACAGCAACCTTTGAAAATGGAGAGGTGCCTGGCTGATACCCGGTATGTGCTGTGAGCAAGCAGAAAATATCTATCATAAAATGATTTATGCAAGCAATAATCCAGTAATTTTTCACTAGTTCTAATGTTGAAATAAAAAGTTACAATTATAAACAAGTTTATTTTAAGGTGATCGATTCAGCCCTTGTTTGAAACACTCCTAGTGTAGACTTCCTCCCCTTAGTGAAGCTCCTGTATACCATATGTTTAACACCTACACAATAAACTCACAGCCTAGGTCAATTACTTGAGATCTGTCTACAAGTTCATGGCTTGGCCACTCATCTCTTCTACATGTATGTTTCCTATCAGATAAAATAAATTCCCCGCTATTAGAACATAAATCACAACATCTACCAACACACCGGACTTGCAGAAATAGATATATTGTAAGCAAGAAATTATGAGTAATTTATTTATAAAAATAGTGAATGCCGGAAATACATTAAATGATGGGTAAGAAGTAGTAAGTTAATAGATGTGTTTGTTGAACAGCTGCGGATGGATCTGGTGGACGGACTTATCGGGATGCCAGCACATTGCTAGTTCATCCTTGCTGTAGTATTAATCAGGACAAAGTTAACTGACAGGCGAGCCAAGCGTATCTGCTAAACATGTTTGTTTTTTTACAAGTTCTCATGTCCAGAGATGGCAGTGACCAAGCTTCTCTCTACCTATCATGTGTTAAATGTATACAGTCACTTAGATAAATGTTAGACCAATAAAAACAGATATTTTTCATGTTTATATTTTTTGGACTGTCTAAATCGGACACCCAATAATTTGAATAAAACAGAATCCTGTCAAAACTGGACAAACAATTCAGTCCCAATGTGTCCATTAAGTGTGAATCTAATCTGAAAACTGGAAACCTGAAAACCGGATATTTTTCTTGGTACCGTGGGTGTCCTATTTAGAGAGGTTTTACTATATGAAATTCAATATGTGTATAAAAATGAATACAAGGCATTGTATACTCGTCCTATGTACAATATCTGGTAGGTCATATGCTGTTACTAGGACGGGTATGCTTGAACACCTATGGTGATGTTAACATGTGGAAACTCTATCCAGTTCCAGACATTGTAATTGTTACCAGACATAGAAATATTTAGGTATCATCTTTTCTAATTGAAAAATAAATTTAAAATTATTATATAACACAAAAAAATGACTTAAATTATTTTTTATTTTTTGATGTAACAACTTTTCCTTTTAATTTTTTGGTAAATCTAGGTTCCAGTTCCTTTTCTAGTGAGTACACATACAAAGTACAAGGCTATGTGGTTCTAGCTTGTTATTGTTACATGTTACATGCACAGCCAGTGTGTGTATGTGTAACTTAAATATAGTCACTCAATCCTGCATTTTGTTTCTTTCTCTATCAGTATCATGTAGATCTATATATGTATTATATATATATTTTATACATTTATAGTTTTAGTTTATTGGCATCTATTAAAGAGAAATTTATATCATTCACTTTGCTTTAATAGATTAAATTGCACTCTACACTAAATATTAAATTTAAATACAAATAGTGGTACATATTTTGTTTTTTAAATTTGTTTTACACATTTTAAATTTTATATAATATATATATATATATATTTTTATCATTGGTAAACTGTAAAGCTGTGTAAAATTAATTCTGTTTTGAGTTCCCTGCATGCACCTATTTTAAATAAAACATATTTATACAAAAATCAATAGCAAATCAATTTTTCACATTAGCCACATTGTTTAATGTTAGAGAGATAGTACGATTTCTACATTCCTTGCCATTTTTATAGTTTATAAACAATGAACATTTCTAATAATAAAATTAAATTTCAGTGTTTACTTTTATTTTAATTCCTTTATTAAATATTTTGACTGTGTTGTGTTTATAACATGTGTGCATATTTTCAAAAATTGCATGGACTCAAAACTTAATTAATTTTATATGACCTAATACTGATAGTAATATTACTGTTATCTTTATTCAATTTTTTTTTCAAAATAGGAATTGTTAAACTGATTTAGATTTTCATTTAACTGTTGTTTTATAAGAAATAATTTAAAAACAACATTTACTGAAGTTGACATATTTATCTAAATTAGACAAGCAATTATTTGATAACAGATAAAAAAAGATAAAAATTCTGACACTTAATTTTGAGTTTGTTTTGAAAGCATTTAGCAGAGCTTGTTAACTTTTTTCTTTCTTCCCATTCCCAATCAAAACCTAGTATAAAGCTCTAATTATGTGTTGGTGCATGAAACCTAATTTGGTTACTTTATAATTTGTACAACATGGAAAAAACCAGATGTACATGCAATAAAACCAATTATCAAGTATGTTTCGTGTTCTGAACTAAATTATCTCGGAGACACGCTTCTTGGAGCATGTGGAACAAACATACCAGTAGACCTCTGGTGAAGTTGATTGGATTTTTTTCCAGTGTAGAAATTCCTTCGTTGCTTTTTCTTGCGGGTATGTGCAGGTGTAAAGCATTCTCAGTATTATTTGCTTCATGGCAGAATTGCTTAGCTCATCTTTTCACACAGCTAGATATAGAACTAGAACACTTACAGTTTTATTTTTTATTAAGTAGCACACTAACTTGTTACCTAATTTTTCTTACACTTTATTTGTTTTTGGAAGAATTTAAGTTTACGAAAATGGCAATGAACTAAATAGTGTAATTATTTACCTGCATTATACAATTTAGTATAATATTGATATATTATAATTAAAAGAATGTTTGGTCCCAGCATGGCTATTAACATGGACAATCCAAGGACTATAAAGAAGCTGGACATATAAAAGACCCCTTGCTGCTTATTGGAAAGGGTAGTCAATGTGGCAGAAGCGGGTTTCCTCTAAAAAAAAACACCTAACTGTCAGAATGATAATATTTTTGATGTCCAATAGAGCTGATTAAAAAGTAATCAGTGTACTCCAGTGGCATTGTTAACTAAAATAAACATTTTACAAGGAACCTGATGTATACATCGGTATGTGTAATAGTATTAGTATTGAGAATTCAATGATATTTTGTGATCGATCATCAATTGGTACCAACTGATAGATAATTAATTAATGATTGATTTAATGTTTAGAGTGTTTTGTGGAATTTCAATCCAAAACAACAAGTACTGGAAAGTGTTAGCAAATATATATTGCATCAGTTCTGAAAGCAATAAATATATACCGGTAGTTGTATTGAGGATCATACAAAATGAAGGGAAGAAACAGTATTGTACTCTGTTTTAATCATGGAATTCTATTGATTAATTGGTCAAGTGAGCCACATAATAAGTGCTTGAGTAATCTAATTAATCAGAGAGTATCTGTAAAATGTACATGTGCATAGTATGTATGCTTTATCATTTGAGGTATGTACACGTACAGGAATAACTTTTCTATGGCTATGAACACATTTGCTGATGTAATAACATAAAACTATTTCTATTCCATTTTCCTAATTACATCTTTAAACAAAGCCCAGTGTTTAATGGTTTTCAGTCCAGTGAAATTAAAATAGTTATTTTGTTGAAAATGCCTCTTGTCTTTTATGTTGATGTTTAATAATGTGTAGAATCTGAAAGCAAATCCAGATATACTTGTACTTTGTAGATAAAGTAAGAATGTCTGTGTAATACTATTTAGAACTCGGTATACAGTTTAATATCTATATTATAATTTATATATGACATTTCTATTTATGTCTGTTAAGAAATTATTTCTTCCTCAGCTTTTCAGAAGCAGCAAGCAACAACAATTGTATTAACAAGTATTCAAGAATTTATATAGGAGGTGTGGGGATGGTTTAATATATTAAATGTTCCGTTTATGGACTGGATACAATGTATATTTTGGGTTGAAGATTGGTTGGGGAGGAATTGTTCCAACTCCTGAAACCCCCTGCATTTGTGTACCTAATTGAGCAGGATGTATCTTGAGTCGGTAGCGTGCCTACATTTGAAGCCTTCTCAGTGGACCCATCTGCCGTTTGGACTATTTTCCATTCCAACCAGTTCTCCACAAAGGCCATGACATGTGCTGTCATCTGTGGGAAAGTGCATATATTATAAAAGATCCCTTGTTGCTTATCCAAAAGATATGTGGCGGCACAGAGTTTTCTCCAAAAAGAAATGTGTCTAAATGACTGAATGAATTACGTCTAGTAGACTACTGTAGTACTAGTAGCTGATGATAAGATAAAAATCAAAGAGCTCCAGTGGCTTTATTTTGTGTACCTAATTTGTGTAATTAATAATAGTGTTTTATCTGAGATTATTCTTAAAAGAGGTAATATGCAGTCAACTTATTCTGAATTTTATTGTCATAGAATATTCAAATTCCAGCATTAAATTTTAATAGACAATATGCATTTATAAGCGTTTATGGTCTTTGTAACAGCAAATTGACATGCATAATTTATATATGCATATAATGAAGCCTGGCAAGAAACTTGGATGTTTTAAACAGAGTTTATTGTATAATAATTACCATTTATTTTTTATGGTATTTAGTTATCATAAGCATACTGTTTAATATCCTCTGAATTGCACCTGTGTTATCTAACGTATGCAGATTATTCCATCTTTATCACCTCCATGTATATTATTTAGTTTCTTCGTGTGTGGCCTTGCATGATTGTCGGCTTGTTGTACATGTTGTGTGTGATTCTGATGCATTGTGGTGATACGTATCTCCTCTGTTTGAATGTAGTTATGTGTATACATGTATGAACTTTATATGCTTGTTTGTTATTCATTCATGACAAATGTTTCAATATGTTAGTAATATGGGAATTTTATTCTGTGTAAATAAATAACAAGAATGAATTGAATGTTTAGAAATATAATCACATTTATGCATGGGTCACATTTTTTGCATTATATGTCAGGGATTGAAATTTTGCCATCTGAAGTTGTCACAGAACGTGAATATATTCCCATTTGTTGAATTGACGCACTAGCAATTTTGTAAATTTCATAAATGCACAGTAATATTATTATTAATAGAATTTAAAATAAATAATATATCTTCATCAAATCTTAATTATTATTTTTTAAATGTTAAATTAGGGTCATTCCATGTCAATTCAACACGCTTTCCGACATCACCATCACAGATTTGCTTGAAATTTTGTAGGATGATTGGCATCTATGAGCAAAACATAAAACCCGAATTACATTTCTCTCGGATAATTACTTTTAGAGATATGGGTTAACAAACTTTTGGCTAATTAGCATGACCTCTTGACTTCAAACAGCTGTATCTCTGGTAATATGGCACCTACAAGGTTGGGTGATATACCATTTTAAAGCTAATATGAAGCCCAATGATTTATTCTACAAACACATTATCATAAAAATAATAATTAAAAAGTTATTAATTATTTTGACCTTTGACCTTGACCTCCAAAAATATATATATTTCAAATTTTTCAAAATTTCACACAATTGTTTTCCATAATATAAGTAACAACTACAGAAAGTTTGGTAATGGGCACTCTTAAAGTTTCTGAGTAATGGTGAAACAAACCTGACATAGCCATGTGAAATTAGGTAATTTCAAGACATGCAAAAATTTGTTTGATGTATTTTGATGCCTTGTTTTATTTTTTTGACCTTTATATTGAATAGAGTAATAGTCAAGCTAACAAATGGTTGAGACTTACTTATAATTTTTATTTTCATTTCATGGAAGCCTTAGTTACCAATATTATTTCATTGGGCGAAATTTTATAAATGCGACCTGTTGAGGTGGTTGGATCAACACACGACACTGTTGCAGTACATCTCTTTCAGGAGTTACTCTGACCAAAAATACTGTAGTGTATGTCCAAATTGTGTACTTTTCATATAGTTGTGCAGCACAATATAAGAATCTCAAGATTTTGGTGTTCCTGCAGACTAGTATGTTTTTGCCACATCTCATGGAAAAGGGCCATCAGATAGTATAACAAGATTCACAGCCAGAGCTAGTCTCCAAAGATCATATGATCATCAAA
>JAUTWP010106056.1:0-11831 GCA_033042655.1 Cyathermia naticoides
CCAACCCACCCACCCTTCAATATACAGTCAAACTTGCTAAAGCGGCCACCTGTATTAAGCAGCCATCTGTCTTCAAAGGTCACCTTTATTTTCTAACAAATCAGCTAATTTAGTACAATATAATCTGTATTAAGTCTTAAGAGGCCACCTTTTGTTACTCCCTTGGGTGGCTGCTTAAGACAGGTTTGACTGTAGTTATAAACTGTGGGTACTTTCAGCACCCGCTTTGACATTCTGGATAAGCCGGTTTAAGATTATTAAAATAATTAATTGAGAGGAAAATAAGTATTGATGTCAATGAACACTAATTGGTCTGTAAATGTTCACACATTTATGTTTTAGAATGCATAGTATTACGTCAAACCGTTTAATGGATTTCCTGCAATTTAATTAGCTTCTTTGTACATACTCCATATTATTATTTTTTCTGTTACATTACTTTTTCCGTTAATTGCTTATTTATGAGGCCATGGTGTATAACGAGTACGTTCAGAGCTAGGCTGTTATAACAGACGCCTCTCGCGAGCGCCATTTATGATTGTATCCATCCACCCACCGCGTTTAGTTGTTTTTATTTTAAAAACCAAAATTTGTATAAAATACTAGAAAAACACTTTGAACATATTTTGAAGTAATAATTGGTTAATTTCTAATAAAACATTCAAAATAATAACATATCTAAATAAGTTTAGTTTATCTAACAGCAACACGCGTTCTCTTATTATACGTTGTATGAAACGAATATACGCTGCGTTATAAAATCTTTAATGGCCTCTATTTAACGCAATAAACAGAACACCGTACCTTATAGCTGTGTTATTGCTATGGTTTTATTAGACCACTGAATTACAATAGACTATTATCGTAAATATTCACCGGTATTCTTTCCACATCGGTGGTCGATAAACTTTTATTTGCCGGAACATGCCACAAACCGGTTTACATGCGAAAACTCTTAATAGCATTTTATTTTCTGGCACATGTCACTCACTAGGCTGGACATGTATAACGGTGAATATAATTATGTAACTCGCTTAAAAATAGGGGTAGGGAAAAACGTCTGTTATAACAGCCTGGCTCTGAAGGCAGACGTTAAACCCCATGACATGACAAGGGTAGGGAATTATATAACGTGCTTATATCAGAGAACCTTTCAAACAGGCTTCCATTAGAAACAGTTAAAACAAATAGGCTCCCATTAGAAACAGTTAAAACAATATATAAAAAAGCAGTCGTTCCCAAAGGGTAAATTTATTTGAGAGCTCCTATCAGAGAACTGTTCAAGGAGGCTCCCAATGGTGAAACCAGGGGACTTTCCCAATTGTAGAAGAGACCTACGGGTCGGATGGATTTGTATAACTCTCCTGAACCTAAGAAAATATATATGTTGTAAATATCTTTAGTAATGGGTAATGAATTACCATGTGGATAATAAGGATAGCATTCTATGGATACAGGGCAGATCTACAAATAAAGTAATAGGGTGATTGGAATGGGTAAATTTGTAAAATTCATTGAAAATTAACAAAAAAGAAATTACTCAGGGAGGGGTGGCTGGTCACCCTATTCACCCCTGAATCCACCACTGTGATAATAGGGTAAATCCCGTTAATATGTTCTGGATTAGGCCTATATAGGCAATGTACTCTGAACGTGCTTACCTGTTAGAATGTGATCTATTCTGGTACTTGTTAATCGAGGCATTTATTATTATTACGTATTATTTATAAATACGATAATACGTGCGTTGTGCATTGAATAACATATTATTATATTGGTCTTTACTGTCTCTGTACTTTGCTTTTACAATACATAAATGTGCTATGATTAAAATTCGCTTGCTCTAGTTAATCGATTTGCAAGTTAAGCACCTTTTGTCAGCTGTATTGCAATGCATTGGTCTTGTCCCACGATTGCAATGCTAAGCCATGATCCGTTATATCAATTCAACAAAATATCCATAAACTCCTATTTGTGAATTCATTCAATCAAACACTTGAATTGCCGCTAGATCACCTCGAGATTGTGTGTGGACAATTCTTTAGAAATCCACGAACAGCCTGTGCACACAGACAGACGGACAGACAAACAGACAGATAAATAGATCGAATCTCAACGATGCGTGGTTTGATTTGTTGGAGATATTTGAGCATTACGTCAAAGATAAAGTGATAAACCATGTTGTCGTGAAGCACTCATTTAAGCCGAATTAATTATCGATTGCTGTCTAATCAATTACATTATCAAATAGGTTGGGGACATTGCCACAATTCATATAAAATATGTGTTAAAAATAAGTTTTATTTTTGTTTATTTGTTCAAATCAGAACGCCAAGTTTTTCCATGTTGGGTTGAAGTCAAGTCAATCAGTTTAACGTCTACATTCAGAGCAAACTGTTATAGCAGACGCCTATCTTGGTTCCAAGTTATGACCTCGGGCATTGCTGTGGCCAAAACAGGGGTTGGATAGAACATTACCCCTCTTATTTATCCCCATCCCACCACTCCCCACCACACCCACATCACCATGTCTTGTTCTGGACACACATTACTTAGGTCAGAACGTACTACATTGTAAAGTATGCTTCACAACAACATTCTCTGATTAGCACGTTACAATGTAATCTTCTTGTTTACAATTTTAAACTTTATTAATAAGATTAATAGTTCCGTAGCCAAGCTGTAAACTGTAGGAGAAAAACTAAAAACATTTAAATTCTAATATATATTGTTGTTTAATGAAAGTAAAAATGTGAACATTTACAGAAATTGAAAACCAATCGTGTGTCCTTGTTTCACCTTAGTGTATCTACACCACTGATTCTTAAACCAGTTAGGTATGTTTTTTTTTGTATAGGAATGACAAACATTTCATTGTTTGCGTGTTATGTACCTTCTGGTTGGGTATTGTATTTCGCTGGATATTACGTATAAATCCGGTTGATTGTATGTGACAGCTAGAGGGCACGATTGAGCTATATGCTTTTCATGCATTATGCATAGATCGATACGCATGACCTTTGAGCTGTTTATATGCATTATTTCTGAATAATATCGGTTAATGTTATGTTTATAATAGTTTATCATGCCAATGGATAGCTAAATGTTAAAGGCGCTATTCTTAGTTACTACTGTATCATCAGGTATTATAGCTATTTTAACTGTTAAAATCACATTGCTCTTCTAGAATACCAACATCTGTTTCAACAGTCTAAACATGCATTTGCACAAGTAACTTTGGATCAGTAGAACAATTTGCCAAATTATTTATCAAATTTAATATCAAAATACAATGAAAACATCTTTTTCTTGACTAAAGTAGTTACTATAAGAAAGGAGTACAAAAATTTAAATAAAATTGGCCATTTGTTTTCAAAATTGGTAATTGCGATTTTGACGACTGTCAGAGCAAAGCATGTTAGAATGAAATGAATTTAGAACTTCCTGTCAAATCACACGTATTCGCGTGTAACGTTTACAGGATTCAGGAAGTCGTAGGCTCTGTTGTCTCAACACTCACATACATTATGTATAGCGTTGCCTAACTACAATTAGTTCAGTATTTAATCCTCGTGTCCTTTGGGACACATGCAACCTACTTTCCATCACACTGACTGGATAGCTTTATACCACGTACAGTGGACTCTAGTAAACCAACATTGTCTAAACCTGATTTCTGTGTAAACCATCCAGCTCCTTAACAGGACAGAACATGTTGTTTAACGTCCACGTTCAGGCCAGGCTGTTATAGCAGACGCCTCTCCCGGGCACAGTTTGTGATTTTATCTATCCACAGCGTCCGGAACAGCCCCGTAACACTGAATGTAATCTATATACCCACCATTCCATCTAAACCAGCATATTCTGTTAATTCTAAGTGAGTGTGGTTTAGATAGTCCACTGTATTCCTCTTTTACTTCTTCCTCGTGGTCCTGTCTGCCATTCAGGTCCTTGGGTCATCCTAAAATAACCTGTCTGCTTTATATCAGTCCCAGATCCGCATTATCATCTTAGTAGTTATTTCCACACCCTCTGGCTAGGTCGATTGTTTTGAGGTTATAGAGATGACTAAAGCAGGTAAATGCATTAACCTGGCCTAACTAAAGCATTAATGGTTAATGTTTAAAATTCCAAATCATTTTATGTTGTAAGTAATTACAGAGTACATAGATTTGAAGGTGTAATATCAATTCATGCCAATATCTCAATACATTGTTATTATGGGTTATCAGATTCACGCATAGGGCCACAGTTCTTTTTTATCTCTCTCACCTCTCCCAGTCATGTGACTTTGTATGTTATATTTCACAAATACTTGTAGAGTAAACGTCAGTTTTTGCACTATAGAATCTGAACAACTCAAATAGATGTTAATACATAGATTATATTCATAATTTCGTAAATCTGTAAGGTTATATAGTATCTCTTCATTACTTGTATTCTATCTGGGCCAGTGTTTATAAAACCTACACCATATTTTAAGTTTCACTTTTGCATACGATTCGAAAGACATCATGATGACGTGTACATAATTTGTGCAAACCTGTCCAGACAAACGTTTTATAAGCACGACCTAGGTAGTCAAACCTGTCAAACCTGCCACCCAAGGGAGTAACACAAAGTGGCCTATTAAGACAGGTGGCTGCTTAATGGAAGTAGTTTTAATGACATAATTACCAATAACCAAAACAAATTAGCCTTTAAAAGATGAAATGTATTCATGCTCCTTAGAAAGTGTCTTCCTCCTTTTGTTCTGTTTTATTATGACTAGATACAAAAGCGGCATTGTCACGCTACACACATAATGTATATATGATATGATGTAATCAAAGAAACAGTGTACTCAGATGTTGACCATATTTTAACAATAAATATCTCAATACTCGTTCATCTTGTTTAGATTTATTTGTATGCTATATATAGTTGTATGACTGGGCCACTTTGTTGTGTATCATCTTTTAAAGACATTCATCATTGCATGTTTAGTGGAACGGGATGTAGCTCAGTCGATAGCGTGCCCGCCTTTGAAGCATTCGGTCGTCGGATGGATCCTTCTCAGTGGACCCAGCTGCAGTATGGGCTATTTTCCGTTCCAACCAGTGCTACACATCTGCTTAATCAAAGGCCGTAGTATGGGCTGTTCTGTCTGTGGAAAAGTGAATATAAAAGATCCCTTGCTGCTTATCGAAAAAGAATAGCATATGTGGCGGCAGCGGGTTTCCTTCTAAAAATGTGTGTCGAAATGACCATATGAATGACGTCTAATAACCGATGATGATAAAAATCAATGTGTTCCAGTGGCGTCGTTAAACAAAATAAACTTTACTTTACATTGGAACAATTTAACCAACTATAATATAGGATGATGAGTAGTTTGATTTGAATAGGATTAAAAGTGGTATGGTATACAGAAACAATTAATACTAAATTTTAAAGTGAATTATACACAAATATATATTAATACACTGAACATCAAAACAGTATCTCTGCATAAGACAGTCCAAGAGATGTATAGGTAAAGCTGTTAGAGCTACACTCATGAACCACTGTGAAAACAGATGAAATAAGGTGTTTGTGAAGTGAGACAAATATTTCTCAATAGTGACATCCATTATAAGCAGTCTGTTGAGTAGTTTCAGCACAATGATGAAAACTATCAGCAAGGTCACAATAGTGTATTGCATCAGACATCATTTCAGTGAACTGTAGCACAGACAGATTAGTTTAGCTGTGTCAATACACCACTACAACAATTCTTTGAGTTCCACTATTATCTTAATATGGCTATAAACAAACAAAACACTCATTATTTAAATACTTATCTACAACCTTTATTATGTAACCAAATCCTCAACCCACCCCCAACCCCAAAAAAAATCCTCACATTCTGAAACCATGCATTCCCCTGCCTCCAACCCCACAAACTCCCCTGGTTAGACCAATGGTCAGAAAGGTGTACAAAGAATGCAATGAAATGTATATCTATCTACTATAAAAAAAATTGCAAAGCTTTTAATTTTGTTAATTTTAGAATTGTGATGCAAATGAGCACTAAGAACTGAGTTGGTACTATATTCTAGAGAACAGATCACGTGTTATGCAAATTCAGAACTGAGTTGGTACTATATTCTAGACAACAGATCACATGTTATACAAATGACTCTAAGAGACGAGTTGGTGCTATATTCTAGAGAACAGATGACACTTACGTCTGCGTGCCTGCTGTGCACGTTTTCTTGGAGCTGTATTTGTCTGCGTGGTCTTTGTCAAAGTTGAGAGTCTGTGACAAATCCTGACGTTCCTTCAATCTCTCGAGTTTGAGGAATTTGGATGGCAATTCTTTACTCGGTGATTCCCGGTCATCATGAGGTGAAGTCCGCTTGTACAGACTTTCCCCTGTAAAGATAAATCTCAAAATTAACAAATCATATCATATATTCTTTCAGTGAATGAAAAACAAGTTTTATGTACCCACTTTACCCTGCAAAGATAAAACTCAGTATTAACAAATCATGTCAGAAAAACAATGTCACATATGTAGATTTTATGAATAGATTTTCCCCTGAAAAGATCAAATTCAAATTTAACAAATCTTCTTACATATTTATTCAGTGAATGAAAATCATTGTCACCTATGTAGATTTTATCATATGTATAGATTTTCAACTGCAAAGTTAAAACTGAAAATAAAGAAATGTTTTTACATGAGAAAGGGTTCAACAGATGGCAAACAGTGTGTCCCTATATAGGTTTTAGTAGATAGCTTCCAATCTGTTTAAAGTTGTTCACTATTTATAATCAGCAAAGAGATGAGTGTACATAAACATTAATTGTTTAACAATTTATAAAATAAATTGTATACAGGATAAGAAAATACCACCCAGTGAAAATAGCATGCTTTGCAGATCAAGTGAAACGTTCAGAATATTTATAAAATAATGTGAAAATATGCACAAATATCTAGCAGATGTAGAAATAAAGTGAGTTATTTTGTGTGTGAACTCTGCGTAGTGTTGTTTAGACGTGTTACGTGATGCACTCGGTACAAACACTTCCAGCTGTGAGACTAGCACGCTAACAATGCCACTTGACTTACTTCAAACTCGCAACAATAAACACAAATATTTCTTATTTAACAATATTCCAGTACACTTACAATCTTCTACCAATCTTATTGTAATCTCTCTTAATCTTATAACATATTTTGGTAATCTAAAACATAAACACAACTTCAATCTCTCCTAATTTGATAACATTGAAGTGGTCGGTCGTGGGATCGATCCTTCTCAGTGGAACCATCTGCAGTTTGGCCTATTTTCCATTCCAACCAGTGCTCCACAACTGGTATGTGCTGTCCTGTCAATGGTGTCTGTATGAAAGTCCATATAAAAGATCACATGCTGCTTATCAGAAATGTCCCGGATGTGGTGAATGGATAAAACCATAAACTGCACCCGTGATAGGTGTCTGCTATAACAGCTTGGCTCTGAATGTAGACGTTAAACAACTTGACCTTGACCTTATCAGAAACAGTAGCCTATGATGCGATGCAGAAAAAGGTTTCTTCTGAAGACTAAGAGTCACAAATACCATGTATTAAAAGAAAGTGAAGTGTCATTAAACATTTTTCTTTCTACATTCACCTTCTTTCCTTCTAAAAACCAGAAAACCAAAACATTGTAAAACCTATTTCTGTACAGCACAGGTGCCAAAGTGGGTCATCATAAACTGTGACCTTTTGTGAAAAACTTTCTTTGTTATTTGCTTCACCCCTGCTCTGTCACATTCTGCATATATTAGTCCTGCCGTGCGGCACAACGGTGGCATAAAACATGACAAGATGTTTGTCAAGTCAGTGAATGGCATTCTTCTCTCACACACAGACGTGACGTCCATCACAAGCGAACACTCTAACATACTGCCGCTATTCATGAGCAAACGACTTCTCACAATGTTAACAAACATATTTAGGCTTGATGCTAAACCACGAGCTGCTCAGAAAGACATTTCACTTTTGTCATGCTTTCACACAACTTTAAGTGAAAGAACAAAGTAGAAATTTAAATTTCTAATTGATAAAAATTTAATATCCAGAATTTGTTTGTTGTTTAATGACACCCTAGGATAAAAATAAAAATCTGCTATTGGGTGATAATGTCCAGAAATGAAAGTGAATTTTTCAGGATTTGTTTTTAAAGTTTGTTTTATTTAATGATACCACTAGAGCACATTGATTTTTATCTTATCAGTGGCTATTGGACATTATTCATATGATAATTTTGACACATTTCTTCAGTGGAAACTCGCTGCAGATGTGTCAAAGGAGAAGAATCGATCCGATAACCAACCACTTCAAAGGTGGGCATGCTACCGACTGAGCTACATTCCATTCCAAACTTTTCAGGAAAATTAAAGTATATTTTACACAAAATATGTAATATTACTAATAACCATGTTTTACTTAATCCCATAGGCTCATGTTATTAACTGTATTAACGAGAAGTTGGACTTAGTCCAAGAAGTAGACTGTGTGTGAAGCAGTTAGTCATCGGCATACCCTAAAATGGTTGGTTGGTTATATTTATTTCCGTGCTAACATCCAATTAAGGTTCAAGCATGCTGTCACAGGCAAACAGCTCAGATTCCTGAGCTGTCTGTCCAGGACAGATATTAATGTTAGTAGAAGAGAAACCCGCTACCGCCACTAGTGCGTCTACTTTTTTTCAATAAGCAGCTAGGGATCTTTTATATGCACTTTCCCATAGATAGGATAGCACAAACCATAGCCTTTATTAAACTAGTTATAGAACCACTGGTCGGTACAAGTGGAAACACCTTCCCATTGAGCCTTGCAGAGCACTCACTCTGGGTTGGAGTCAGTACTGATTAAAAATCCCATGCCTGAGAGATTCGATCTCAGTACCTACCAGCCTTAAAGTGACAATCTTTTTCCTTTTTCCTAGATTATCAATAAATGATATCATAATTTCTATAAATAAATGTTCTTAAGTTTGTGTAATGATGATTCATGCTGCCTGCCATATCAGCTCAAATTTCAACATGATGACGACTCGTGTGAAGAGTCATAACTCTGTCATATCAAGTGTTATTACCTCCCTTATCTGTGTGTAACTATGTAGCTGACAACAATTAACCTGCAACTGTCAAGTTATAAATAACATTACACTGTCTCAAGAGTCACCCCATTACACAGTAACATTTTCTTTCTCCTCCGTTTTATTATAATAAATAATATTACACTGTCTCGAGTCATCGCATTACACAGTAACATTTCCTTTCTCATCAGTTTTATTATAATTAATAATATTACACTGTCTCGAGTCATCGCATTACACAGTTACATTTCCTTTCTCATCAGTTTTATTATAATTAATAATATTACACTGTCTCGAGTCATCGCATTACACAGTAATATTTCCTTTCTCATTAGTTTTATTATAATTAATAATATTACACTGTCTCGAGTCATCGCATTACACAGTAATATTTCCTTTCTAATCAGTGTTACTACAGTTTTTAACCTGTATTAAGCAGCCACCCGTTTATAGAGGTTGCTTAGTATACAAAATAAAAGTAAAGTTTGTTTTATTTAATGACACCATTAGAGCATATTGATTTGTATCTTATCACTGTCATTTGGATGTCATTTGGATGTCATTTGGATGTCATTCATATGGTCATTTTGGCACAGTTCATTAGAGGAAATCCTCTTTTGCCACATAAGCTATTGTCAAAATGACCATATGAATGACGTCCAATAACCGCTGAGAGTGATAAATATCAATGTGTTCTAGAGGCATCATTAAATAAAACAAATTATTTTTTTTCATACATGGATATGCTACCGCAAATTTTGTAAAATTTGGTGGAAAATAATGTACAGTTTGTTTTATTTAATGATGCCACTATATCACATTGATTTTTATCTTATCATCAGCTATTGGACGTCGTACATATGGTTATTTTGACATATCTTCACAGGAAATCCACTGATGCCACATAGGCTACTCTTTCTGATAAGAAGCATGGAATCTTTTATAAGCAATTTACCAGACAGGACAGCACATACCACAGCATTTCATACACCAGTTGTGGACCACTGGTTGAAACGGAAAGAGAACACTGTATATGTCACATACTTTGCTATGCTATTGATACAGGTTTGACTGTATGTAAAAGATATACATGTAATAAACTTTTTTTTATGATGGACAAATATGAAAATGTGAATTATTACACTGCTAGCTGTAAAATAATAAAGTTATGGCAGTTGTAAAACTTGGAGATGATGATAATAATAAAAGAAAAAGGTGATAGCTTGGGGGAAAAGGTTTTACTGTATATTAACAATTTTAAAGTAGTAGTTAGACCTACAGAACAGTTCATAAAACCAACTATTATAACTAAAATTAGTATTTGTAGAAAAAAGTAAAGTTTATTTTATTGAATGAGCACATTGATTTCTTTTTATCTTTTTATCGACTATTGGACATCAAACATATAGTCATTCTGACACATTTCTTCAAGGAATCCTGCTGCTGCCACATAGGCTACTCTTTTCAACAAGCAGATGAACTTTCCCACAAACAGGACAGCACATACCACAACCTTTGATGAACTAGTTATGGATTACTGGTTGGAATGAAAAATGGCTCAAATTGCAAATGAATCAACTGAGAAGGATAATTATTACAACACTACAACATCACCACTGTATACCTCCTCCAATAATGAACAATGTATACATGATTTATATACTACATCGTCGTCCTCAACATAAACTAATTCATCATCTACACACACAACATCGATACGGCGATGCTGTAGTCTTATTTCTGCTTTCCTGAATATCTGAAAATGTCAGATGAAACAAAAGTTGCCATCAGCATAGATAGGAATTATTCATGCAGTTTTCATAACACCAGATCATCAAGTGTAACGATCTCGTAGGTAAATTACTGAGGAGAGGCGAACAGGAGATAATTTACAGCGTATATCTGACGTGAGGAATCGCTGCCGTATTCTTTACATTTACAATGACTGAAAGCATCGACTTTATGGCATCACTCAGACTAGCTTTGTGAATATCAGTGACAAATCATTTCTATGAGTCACTTTCAAGCAATGGTAGTCAACTGATAGCAGGAAAATGAGAAAAAGATAATATAGCTATAGTTTATATGAAAATGTTACATGATATAAATGATTAAATAAGAAGTATATAGCTGCCACCACAGGCTACTCTTTCCAAAAAGCAGCAAAGGGTTTTTTATATGCACTTTCCCACATACAGGACAACACATGATTTGATGAGCCTGTTGTGGATTACTGGTTGGAACAGAACATTTTAAGTCTTGTAGTATAGAACTATAAAAATTGGGAATATTTAAATTCCCTATTCTAGAATTACACATCAAGAATTCCCTATCCTAAAATTCCCCATCAAGAATTCCCTATTCTAAAATTCCCCATCAAGAATGCCATATTCTAAAATTCCCCATCAAGAATTCCCCATTCTAGAATTACCCATCAAGAATTCCATATTTTTCTAGGATTCCCCATCAAGAAATCCATATTCTAGAATTCTCCATAAATTGGTGACATGAGGCATATATATAAATTTACAAAAAGTATGCAATCAAGATGACAGGCATTAAACATATAACAATATCCAATAAAATAAATAGTAAATACATAATAAATACAATACTTTTTCAGGAGGAACACATTAATTTTTGTTAATAATATTAATGAACTGGCATAATTTTCTTAGTGTGCCTGCATTTTTGCAGTTAAAGAGCTGTTTGAGT